>SKCR01004458.1:0-26545 GCA_019454045.1 Zanthoxylum bungeanum | reverse complement strand
CTGATCTGATGTCTCCATACCCAGAGTGTTCATTCTCGAACTCTGATTGCCATTATCGGCTCGTTCATTCTCGAGTCCGCTCCATTCTCGGATTTTGCTCCATTCTCATATTGTTCATTCTCGGATTGTTCTCCATTCTCGGAGTGCCATTCTCCGCTTCTTCATTCTCAAACTGGTGATATGGGCCTCAACCCTGGGACTCATCCCAAAACTACTACTCATATGTTGCTGATCCTGGTTGGCTTGTCTTTGCCGCTTTTTCTTTTTCTTCTTTGAAACCTGTGAATACAAAACAAAACAAACACAAAAAAGAATGCAAAATTTGTTACGTGTATGCATGCATGCATGAATGAATTTCATATTCCGTGGGTTAGGTCTTCCCCCAGTTCTCCAAGTGATTGCTCAGTCTTCTCTCTGGTCTCATGGCTCAATTTCTTGTCATTCTTCTTATTCAGGGGTGGTAGAATGGTCTCTCCAGTCTTAATTTGGCTTTTTGTTCTCTGCTGGTTTGTGCTTGATCAAGATGAACCACATGGTGGGGCCTTCCATATTATCATACTATATCACATGCTACGAAAATAGTCTCAATAGTTATACATTTTATCGTCATCAAAGAATGCTCAATAATGAAACCAGAGAACCTTCAAAACATTCGATGCAACTCAAATCCAAGTCTTTGAATAAATGATCTAGGCCAGACTCAAAGTGTGTGTGCGCAAAGATTCTTTCATAGCTTAATTCTTAAGTAAGCTAACTCGATGATTTTGTTTCAAAAATCGAGATCGATGGGTCAAACCAACCTAGATGTCTCAATTATGCCTTGCAGTTGCTTTTCTGTGCTCAGTATGGTATGATTTCTTTCTCTTTTGTCTCTTTCTTTTTCTTTTCATTTTGAACTTCATTTTTTTCCTCTTTTTTTTTCTTCTTTGTTTTTCTCTTTTTTTTTCAACACACCTACCCTTTAAGGTAGCATTTCTCCTCATGGTGGTCCTAATACTCGCCCATGGGTAGCTTCACGCTTATCGGTTATAGGTGGTTCATTTTTTTTTTTAGAGACTTTTCTTTCATTTTCAACCATACCACACATCATAATATAAGCAAATCAAGATAGACATCTAAGCAAACGGTCATTCACTGACCTACAATTTCTTCGACTAGTCACTTTGCTAACTACTCAGGTTTTCACTGCTAAGAACCATAATCAAGTGCTTACGAGTCTAACATAGATCAATTACTCAAAGCATTAGATAAATGTACATCAAGGGTTTATCTTTTCTAAGGTTTCGCCCTAAAGCAATCAATTTCATCATTGGACTTATGTTTAACTATCAAGGACCAAAACAAAACATTTTTTCTCTATTTTTTTTCTTCTTTTCTTCTCTTTCTTTTTTTTTTCTTTTTTTTTTTTGAATGCCCCTCCTAATGGTCTTTCTATCCTTTCCGTAAACTTTTCTGCTTCTCGATTTCCTTTCCCTCGCTATGACAATCTTCTTTTATCTCTAACCTAACGGATATCTATGATGGCTTTTAAGACATAGAGGGTTAACATGATGCATGTATGCATGAGATGCGTGCAATGTATGAGATTTAATATGCATGTGGTTATCAAAAGCATAAAGAGGCAACTTTTATAGGATATACAACTATGGTTCTCATGTGGGTTTATGACAATACCTTTGATTGAACTCCCTCAACCCACTATAAAAACGGTCAACTAATGCACAAATTATACACATCACAAGACATGATTTCGGGGCCAATTCTCTTATCCCCAGTGGAGTCGCCAGACTGTAGACAACAGAACCTGGGCGACGCTGCTCTAGGCTCGCGACCTAGTTGGGAAGTACGAAATAACATGGAGTCGCCACCCGGTGTGAACCGGGACAAATTTAAGGCCGCACTCACCCCTCGTAAGGGAAGACCTCAAACCGTTGGGTTCGGAATGGTCCCTTACTTATGTCACTTGTGATGATATATAATTGTGTGCAATAAATCAACCGAGTCTATGCAACATATATGCTCAAAGGTCACTTAGATCTAACATGCTTTCATCTAACCAACTCCTAATCTAAGTTTGCATGCTTGAAAGTAAATCATTAAACGGTAAACACACAATAGAACACAACGAGCATATCAAACCATTCAATTGAAATAAACAAATAACTATTTGAATGTAAACATAAACTAAACAACCTATCATGCATAAAACTAACATTATCATGCTTTGACAATAAATAATAAACTAGGACAAATCATGTTTTAAACACAATAAATAAAATAACCAACAACTATATCATGCTCAACTACACAAGTTTGGATGGAACGAAGCATATGTCTCTTAGTGGTACGTGGCGTTGTATCCCGAGTACAAACCGCACTACCGTCCATTCGGATTCGGCTACGGAATTTACGTCCGGGTTTCCATCCTATATACCACAAAAGGGAACACACGTTCCGCCCATCCAACAATCACATCATGCCTCAATAAACGACTCTCATGCGATAATATATTAAAATAAATAACAGAAACGAAATATAATAAATAAAAGAAACGAAAGATAATAAATAAAAGGTGCCCTCAGGTCTAACCTCTTTTTTCGTCTCTCGAAAGCGCGTTACACGGCCTTTTTTGGAAAGGTTGATATTCCGTAACTTTTTCGGTTCACTAATCCAACTCTTTTCCTCGCTGTTTTGCTGTTCGGTTTGTTGCTTTCACTCCATTTCGCTGTTGTTTTTGGTGAATTTTCTGGTCACTGTTTCAGGTGTATTAACGGACTATTCTCGGCAGTTTCGGGGGCTGTCTTGGGCAGTTTCGGGGTGCAGTTTGGGGGGACTATTTTGGGCAGTTTCGGGGTGCAGTTTTGGGCAGTTTCGGGGACTGTTCTGGGCAGTTTTTGTGGCTTTTCTCGGTCAGTTACTAGTAGTAAGGGCTGTTGGAGGGGTCAGGTGCGTGAGCAGTGGAGGGGTTTACGTGAGGTAATATGTGGGCTGCTTGGGGGATATTGGGTGACTGAATGGGGCTGTATAAAGGGTACATGAGCGTGGCTGTTGAAGGATGTATGTAGGGCAGTGGCGTTGATGAGCCACGTAGAGAGAAGGGGGCTTGCAGGTGTGGCACGGTTTATGTGAGTGGGCTACGTGTGCTTATTCACGTCGGTGGCTGCATGGTCTTTGGTGAGTGATTTTTGTGTCTTCGTCAAGTTAATGGAGTATTAAGGCTTATTGCTTACGTTTCTGTGAGGGGGGGGGGGGCTTTAAGGTTTGTTGTCAATTTTTTGTTAGGTTCCTACTTCCTCGGCAGGTTTGGCTTATTTGCGTGAAGGAGTGAATGAGGGCCAGCTGCTTAGGGTTTTGTTTTGGTGTTTTGGTTGCCGTCCAGAAGAGTCAAGAGCTGTGCGTCGTGTGATGGTGAATGAGAGGAGGTGATGGTTGTTGCTGAATCAGAGGGAGATCTATTAATGGAAGGGTGGTGATGGTTCTTTTAAGTGTGAAGGGCAGATGGATGGGGCGCTCTTGTTTGTAGTGGGAAGCTATGGTTACGTGAGTGGGGGATGCTCACGTTAGGGTTTCTGTTTGGGGCTGAGTGAAGGTGGAAGGCTGTGCAATGGACATGCGTGAACTGTGCTTGGAAGTGAGGGGGCTGTTAGTTTGTTTCTTTTGCTTGTGGCTGCCGAATGAGAGAGAGAGCGGATGAGTTTAGGGTTCCATTCTTTTGTTTTTTTTTTGTGTGTGTCGTGTTGTCTTGAATGGAGAGATGGGTAGGTTTAATTTTGATTTGTTTATATCGTGAGGGGATGTATTGGGTTTTGGTTAGTTTAATTAGGAAATAAAATCAATTCTATTAGGTGTATTTTAATTTGATTATTTTAGGCAAGAAATGTGATTTTCGGCGAATAATATTTAATTAGGTGAGTAATTTCTTTAATTTAGGAATGAAATTATTTTAATTTGGAAATGAATTTTTAACTTTGGTATTTGATTTTAATTTAATTTTAATTTGTTTTATTTAATTTTGATTTGGAATTTATTTAATTGGATTTAATTTTTGTGATTTTATTTATTTAATTGGATTTATGATTTTTAGATTTAACATTTAATTTAATTAACTGATTGGTTATTATTTTAATTTCCCTTATTTTAGTTTCATTGCTTTTATTTTAATTGGTTTCAATGGATTTTCATTGGTTTTAATTTAATTTATGTTTAATTTAATTGGTTTTAATTTACTTAGATTTTAATTTAAATTTAATTTGTGACATCTATTTTAAATGTTTTAATTATTTTGGATGTGATTTAATGGGCTTGGGCTAAGGTTAAGTTTTAAAACGGAGATTTCAACAGCGAACCCGAAGCTAAACACGTGAACCTAAATCCCAACAAAACGTCATTCTCTTGACGCTTCCCTTCCGATGTCGTTTCCCGCGACTTCCGGCGCTTAAAAGATAGTTGTCTCCAAATAAGACTCATCATCGGGTTTCACATGCAAAAATGCAATGCCTACAGCTGGCCAACTTGCTTCAGCCTCTGGGCTTAATATGGCAGCCGCTATGGCTGGCCAAGGTGTTGCTGCCTCTGTGGCTAGACACCTGTTGGACATATGAGCCATATCAACCCTACTGCGGAAAAACTGAAAAATTCAGTGGACAAATTTTTTAAACGATGGCAACAGAAAATGTTTTTCTACTTGACCACGTTGAACCTTGCGAGTTGGTTTCTAAAGGAATATGCTCATGTACCCGCGGAGGGTGAGATTGATATCCAAGTGATCAGTGCGATCGATGCTTGGAAACTTCTGAATTCCTATGTAGGAATTATGTGCTGAATAGGAAGTGAGTGATTCCTTGTACAGTGTGTATGCTGGAATGAAAACAGCAAAAGGGCTTTGGGAATCTTTAGATCGAAAATATAAAACTGAGGATGCCGGTACTAAGAAATTTGTCGTGGGCCGTTTCCTTGATTTTAAGATGGTTGATTCTAAAAACTATGTTAAGCCAAGTACAAGAACTGCAGATTATTCTAGCAGAAATTCATGCTGATGAATGGATGAGTTTAAGTGAAACATTCCAAGTAGCCTCGATAATTGAGAAACTACCACCTGGTTGGAAAGATTTCAAAATTATCTAAAACATAAGCGAAAAGAGATGAGCATTGAAGACCTGGTTCTTAAGCTCAGAATTGAAGAAGATAATCGAGTATCTGACAAGAGAGGAATATCTCATGAGGCCAAAGCAAATGTTGTTGAACATGGCCATAAGAACAAAAACCCTAAGAACAAAGGGTCAAAGATGGGCCCTAAAGGAGGAGTTTCCAAGAAATCCAAATTTCAAGGAAGATGCTTCAACTGTGACAAAATGGGTCACAAGTCTTCTGAGTGCAGACTGCCGAGAAAAGAAAAAAAATCAAGAGGCTAATGTGATGGAAAATATGACTCAAGATGTTTCAGACATTAACCTTTCAGCTGTGTTTCTGAGGTGAATCTGGTGGGTTCTAACCCAAGAGAGTGGTGGATTGACACTGGTGCCACTCGACATGTGTGCTCGGACAAGAGCATGTTCACTTCATTTGAGCCTACTGGTAATGAGGAAAAATTATACATGGGAAATTCAGCAACATCTGAGATTGAAGGTCAAGGCAAGGTGATTCTGAAGATGACCTCTGGGAAAGAGTTGACTTTGAACAACGTTCTGTATGTGCCAGAATTACGGATGAATCTTGTGTCTGGATCACTTCTGAACAAGCACGGATTCTGGATGGTGTTTGAGTCTGATAAAGTAGTTTTAACTAAAAATGGGATGTATGTGGGAAAAAGGTATGTAACTGATGGGCTCTTTAAGCTCAATGTAATGGTTGTTAAACCTAAGAATATCAATAAAGCTAGTTTTTCTGCTTATATTGTTGAGTACTCTAATCTATGGCATGGTAGATTAGGACATGTTTATTTTAATTCATTACGGAAATTAATTAACATGAACCACATTCCCAATTTTAAAATTGATAACAAACATAAGTGTGATACTTGTGTTGAGGCAAAACTGACTATATCATCTTTTCATAGTATTGAAAGAAACTCTGAACCACTTGATCTAATTCATACCGATGTATGTGATTTTAATTCAATACAATCGAGAGGCGGTAATAAATATTTTATTACCTTTATTGATGATTGCACAAGATTTTGCTATGTGTATTTGATGAAAAGCAAGGACGAAGCTATAGAGAAATTTGTTCTCTATAAGAATGAAGTTGAGAATCAACTGAATAAAAGAATTAGGAGTTGAGAAGTGATCATGGTGGTGAGTATGTTTTTCCTTTTGAATCACTTTGTGAACAAAATGGAATCATACATCAAACCACAGCTCCTTATTCACCTCAATCCAATGGGATTGCAGAACGGAAGAATCGTACCTTGAAAGAGATGATGAACGGTATGTTAATCAGCTCTGGCTTACCTCAGAATATGTGGGGAGAAGCTGTCTTATCAGCTAATTACCTTTAAAATAAGGTACCACGGAAAGAAGTAGGGAAAACTCCTTATGAAATGTGGAAAGGAAGAGTACCTTCCTATAATTCCTACGAGTGTGTGGGGGGGTCTTGCCAAGGTAGTCATTCCTCCACCTAAAAAGGTGAAATGAGATAAGACCAAAAACTGTTGATTGCATTTTCATAGGATATGCACATAACAGTAATGCTTATCGATTTCTTGTGCATGAGTCTAATATACCAGATATTCACAAGAATACGATAATGGAGTCGAGAAATGCATCCTTTTTCGAATATGTTTTTCCTTGTAAAACTAATTCGAATTCAAATGTGCACAAACTGGCACATGAGACTATAATTGAAGATAGTCAGGACCGAGAACAAATAAATGTTCCAGAGGATCAACAAGTTGTTGAACTTGAACCAAGACGTAGCAAAAGAGCTAGAACTGAAAAATCATTTGGTCCAGATTTTCTGACATTTTTGCTAGAAAATGATCCTCAAAGCTATAACGAAGCTTGTAAGGTCACCTGATGGTGCTTTGTGGAAAAATGCCATCAATAGTGAAATTGAATCCATCTTACAAAATCACACATGGGAGTTAGTGGATCTTCCTCCAGGATGATGTAAACCTTTAGGGTCCAAGTGGATTTTCAAAAAGAAAATAAAGGCAGAGGATCAATTGACAAGTACAAAGCAAGACTTGTAATTAAAGGTTACAGACAACGTAAAAGGTCTTGATTACTTTGATACTTATTCTCCTGTAACGAGAATAAATTCCATAAGGAGATGATAATAGCGATTGCAGCTTTGCGCAATCTTGAGGTACATCAGATGGATGTGAAAACAGCCTTTCTAATGGAGATTTAGATGAAGAAATTTACATAGAACAACTGAAGGCTTTATAGCTCTAGGACAAGAAAAGAAATTCTGTAAGTTGGTTAAATCCTTGTATGGATTAAAACAAGCTCCGAAACAGTGGCATAAAAAGTTTGATGACACCATGTTAGCAAATGGTTTCAAAATCAATGAGTGTGATAAATGCATTTATGTCAGAGAGACAGAAGTTGGCTATGTCATTTTATGTCTCCCGTTGATTGATGACATATGATTGTCGGGAAGGAGTAATGTAAAATGTGTGAAATCTACCAAGAATATGCTGAAATCCAAGTTTGACATAAAAGACATGGGTTTAGCAGATGTCATTCTGTGGAATAAAGATCTCGAGAAGTCCGATGGACTTATTCTTGATTAGCGCACTATGTGGACAAGATTCTTGGTAAATTAACAATGATGATTCTGCTGTGGCTAGAACTCCTTTAGATGTGAGTCTACCCATCAAAGAATAGGGGACATGGTATATCTCAAGTAGACTCTAGAGTGATCGGGAGTTGATGTATCTATCGAGTTGTACAAGGCCTGATATAGCCTGTACAGTAAACAAGTCAGCAGCAGATATACGAGTAATCCATGGGTTGATCACTGGAAAGCAATAGTGAGAGTACTAAGGTACTTACGTTTTACTCGTAATTATGGGTTGCACTATCATAGATATCCAGCTGTAGTCGAAGGATACAGTGATGCTAATTGGATATCTGACATGAAAGACTCAAAGTTTACCAGTGGCTATGTGTTTACACTAGCAGGTGCAGCTATATCATGGAAATCCTCCAAACAGGACTGTGATAGCCAGATCTAAATGGAATCAGAATTCATTGCATTAGACAAGTGGGCTGAAGAAGCAGAATGGCTTCGAAATTTCTAGAGGATATTCCAAGTTGGCCTAAGCCAGTGCCAGCAATTTGCATTCATTGCGATAGTCAATCTGCATTGGAGGGCACATAACAATATGTATAATGGTAAGTCTCGACATATGTCTTAGACCCACACACAAAAAATTTCAAATTCATTTTTAATAAATTAACACTAATTTTTTAACAAAGAATCCAAAAAAAAACAAAATAAGCAATTTCATTATTGCAATATCGTCGTAAAAACACAATTTTTACCCACAATACGTTAGACAATTACTCTCTACTGGAGTTATTTCGATTGACTATGTAAAGTCAAAGGATAACATTGCGGATCCGCTAACCAAAAGGGTTAAATAGAGAGTTGGTTGTGAAATCATCGAGGGAATGAGACTAAACCCCATTAGATAAATGTTTATTACGAAGGAAAACCCAACCTTGTTGACTGGAGATCCCAAGATCTAGGTTCAATGGGACAACCTACTCGTAAAAGACATAATTGATTCACTGTGGGGGGGGTTACCCTCTAGTCCATTCCTATGGTGAAATGAAACAGTGATGCTCGTATGGATTGAGGTTAAGCAAAGGTTTTTAAGATTCTTATGCGTCGGGAATCCGAGCAGAGTATTACGAGATGCTCTTAAATAAGAAATCACCTATGTGAGAGAGAAGTGAGGCCGCTTTAAGGGGAATTGTACGGAGCTCAATTCTTAGAAACTCTTACAGAACCAGGTGATGTGTTCATGCCAAAATGAACATAAATATCTGTGTGATATATATTCTCCATTTACATGAACGGCAGTACAGTTCAATGACATCGCGTCCACTGTCAGCCAGTAAATGAGATATATTTTCACAAGGGAAGGTTCAAAGGTTGAGGCCTACCTATCCTATGCAGGTGTTGAACCGTTGAACTCTTCTAGGTCAAAATAAAATGTTTTATAAAATAATTTTATTTGACGTTTTTCGCCAATTTCATTCATGTGGGGGATTTTTGGAAAAATGCTTATGAGTAAGCATTTTGAGGCTCAATTTTAAGCATGGTCCACTACGTGTTAGTGGTTGTTATTGAATGATTCGGATACTCCTCCGTGAGTACTTCGAAATGGTATATTCATATGCTTAAAATGGTGCTTGGGTGAATGAGAAATTGTTGCTCAAAGTTCACCCATTGGTGTTGGAAAATAAAGAGAAGTTAGCTTGTCCCATATGGGAAAGCTATAGAGAGGAAATTATGCTTATATATGATTGTTCATTAGTAGATGGGTAAGAGTTATAAGGATAGAGGCTCTCTGTACGTGCGCGGGGGGGGGTGCAAATCAAATCTGAATCAAGCTTGGCTCGTGTGCACCCGCGTGTCCTGCGTACACGAATGCCGGACCAAATTGTGCGGGCTCGGCCCAGCCAATTTTTGCAAGCCTCTTCATTTTTTCCAAGCCTTTTGAAGTTCCATAACACTCAAATTAACTCTATTAATTAATTTAGTGGTTACTTCAAATGAAAGGTCTCCCACTAATGTGATTTTAATTGGTGTGTTTATTTTGTTTTAATAAGTACATTGTTTTCGTTTTCCTTGAGAGAAGAGCAAGAAAAATAAATTTCCTTTGCTGTTTTTCTGTGGAAAGAGTTCGAATACATCTTGGTTCGTTTGAAAACGATTCTGGTGGTGCCCATTGTCGTTTATTTTTCCGTTGCATCCTGGGAAACAAACGTCTCGCGTTCTGCTGCACCATTTCGGTAGGGGACGAATTTATTTTAAGGAGATTGTTGCCGCATCAATAAGCCTCGGAATCCTCTCGGTTTGCACTGCATTTGTTCCTGATCTGTTCCTGCCGTTACCACTGTGACTGACTCTCGTTCACTGCCTGCTGTTGTCCTGTCATTTTTATTATCACTATTGTATTGTTGATTATTGTAACAACCGTGTTGTATTTACTGTTGTTCAAATTCCTTTGTAAGAACACAGTGACCAAACATATTATTTGTAACAGTTTTAAGAATGAGAATTAATGTATAATGCCATATCAAATCATCATTAACTTATTATTTTCTTCTCATTTTTTATTCCTTGAGGTCACCATAAATCAAAACTTTTGCAACACAATTGCCCTTCATATACAGGGGGTTGGGGGTTCAAGTTTATGGTGGTTTTTCCTTTCTTTTCCTTTTTTTTTTTCAAACTTCAGTCGTCAGCTGCGGTCCATCTTTGTGAAGTGATACAAGTTGCTTGTAGAAATACCTTTTTTGGTAGAAGAGGAGTTTGTAAAGTTGAAGCAGGAAATTATTCAATTTCCTATTTTGTTTGTTCTTATATCTCATCCCTTAATAATATTTAAATAAAAATTGAATTTAATTTCAAATTACAAGATCGTATAAACATTGATACCCCAAAAAATGAATAAAACGTGTGTGTATATATATGGCTACCTAAGGGCATAAATGACTTGTTTTTTCAAGTATCTTAATAAAATTTACCATTTGGGTTCAAACTTACCCCTCTATATTTTATGAAAATTATATAAAAAAAAAAAATGTGTAATCTTTTGTACATAGGATGAGTATCATGAATTTTTTTCCTCCATATTTAATGCTTGAAATTTCAAGTTTAATACCATCAATTTTATGTTTATTCATAAATACTTTACATTTGTATTAAATAGTTTCGGTTTCAATGGAAGAAATTTCAAATTGAATGCCTAATAAAAATGAAATTTGATGGGACTGATCATGAGATTTGTCATTCTTGTCTCATCGCGATTATGGATTCGATATAAAACTCATTTGCGAATCCCTTGCCTATTTTTGAATCGGAAAAAATTATTTCTAATCTTGGATAAAACTGTTCAAAATCTCAAATCTAATTGAAATTAGATATGTCCATGGGTAGGGACAATGTCGGAAGTGAGCCCATCGGGCTCATTGCTGACCGGCCCATTAACTTGGCGGATCGTATAGTGTCTTGCTACGAGGGAGTAGGGACTTTCACAAGGTAAGTCAAGCCCCATGTCATGCCATGAGTCGCTTACCTTGGGGCTGCCCACATATTTTATATTATGTGTGTATATAAATTTAACTCAAGACTTCAAACTTAAAATATAAAATACATATCTACCATGCTCAAGGTTTATTAATTTCTAAACTGTACACATTAATTTAAATACTTCTTAAATTTAAAAAAGTAAATCAACGTTTGTGATGGTGTTTTCAAGGCACTACAGTATTTAAGACAGCACGACAAGGACAAAAGGGTAAAACTCCTCTCTGGTTGAGATCATGTAGCCGACCCGACCACAACATGTGAAGACCGACCACTTTGGTTCATATGACCGAGCACTATAGAGGTCGGCAGGAACACTCTCAGCATAAAAGATTGTCATGGCCGACCTCATTAAGACCGACCAGACAACGAGCCGTGTTCAAGACAACAGCACCCCATTCTTATGGATAAGATAAGAAAGATATCCTGCTCTCGCAAGGAGAAGGAGTCAGAATCCAAAAGGGAATACGGAAGAAGAAGGCATTACCGGATCAGGAAACCATGCAAGAAGAGAAGACTGAGTACAAATAGGATTTCTTATGCAAATAGGAGTCTGATTTCTGTATTATTATAAATAGGAGGGTAGAGGAGCATGTGTAAAAGACATCTGAAAATCATCACAAGAGTGAGAGATTAGAGTCATAAAGTTCCATTTGTAAGAGCAAAGGAGAGGCCTGAGAGGTGTATTTGAGTAATAAAAGAGTACCACCCTGTTCTTGTCCGTGGACGTAGGTCGGATCTCAAAGTCCACCGAACCACGTT
The DNA here is from genome assembly GCA_019454045.1 of Zanthoxylum bungeanum. NCBI lineage: Eukaryota > Viridiplantae > Streptophyta > Magnoliopsida > Sapindales > Rutaceae > Zanthoxylum > Zanthoxylum bungeanum. Next base: position 14,515 of record SKCR01004458.1, on the reverse strand, counting down.
AAATCACCTTGTCTGATTGGCGTATTTCTTTGTTTTCCGCTAAGTTTGCTTTTGGTTCCCGCATAACCAAACAAATTCACAGTTGAAGAGGGTTCCCTCGGAGGTGATATTCCCGTATTACCCTGAGACCAAAATCCACCGTCAACAGTTGGCGCCGTCTGTGGGGAACTTCACAAAAAGCAGTTCACGTGATAAGACAAATGGCGGAGACGGAAATCACCAACCAGGAGGTCCGGCAATGGACTGGATGAAAAAGATGGAAGATAGCATGAGGTCTATGATGGATCGACTAGAAAGAATGGAAGGAGCAAACAACGAGAAAACCTGAAACCGGGGCCGGCCAGAAGAGGAAAGAGAGGGAAAAAGGAAAAAGAGTAGTAGATATAAGCGAAGACGAGGGACCCAGAAAGAGAGGCCCTTATGGATAAGATCTGAAGTGGTAGGAAGAGAGCCACGATCAGAAGACACATGGGAAGAAGAGGAGGAACAATCACCCGACCCCTCCTCCGACAGTTTTTACAACTCCGAGGGAGGATAGAAAATACAACGAAGACGTACAGGAGACCTCCGAGCTCAAGGAACGCCACGCCCGGAACGACAGGAGAACAGAAGGACACAGAAGGCGACACGGGGGCACAGCCCGTGAAATAAAATCTTGGTTGAAAAAAGAGATGACCAGATGGGAAGAAAGCCTCAAGATCGGCGCGGGAGACACCCGAGGCGAGGAAGAGGGGTCTCCCCTTACAGAAGAAATAAAGACAGCACAGTTCCCGAAGAGATTTAACATGCCGACCATGGCACCATACAAAGGCCACTCCGACCCAAAATCCCACATTGAGAATTTTGTCCTCCTGATGGAAGTACATGGGTTACGGGCGACGCCGTATGCAAAGTATTTCCCTTAACTTTAGGTGGACCTGCCATCCTATGGTATAGAAGTCTGGCCCCGGGGAGCATCCAGAGCTTCTCCCAGCTTAAGAAATCGTTTATCCGACACTTCAAAGGAGCCTGCACCCCTAAAAAGACAATAGGAGAACTAAGGCTCATAAAACAGGGAGACGACGAAACACTGAAAAGCTTCATTGAAAGGTACCACAACATCGTACTCGAGGTCGGAGGGTACGAATCCCAAGAAGCCCTGGAAAGTCTGAAAGGGGCCCTAAGGGTCGGGAAACTGTGGACCCACCTGAGAATCCATGAGACACCAGACTACGCTACCGCACTGGAGATAGCCAGGAAGTACGTCCTACTAGAAAGCGAGAAGAAAAAGTATCCCGGAGGGGGACAACCACCAGAGAAAGGGTGACAAGGAGGGAAGACCACCGGCGACCGGAAAGAGAATTCCGGAAGTTCAATCCAAGACCCAAAGAATTCAAGCCAATGGCACAGAAGGATCAAGGAAAGAGGCCCACAACTCAGGTAAACCACGTGGTTCGAGAGGAGGCATATATCCCTTTGAGCAAGCCGCCGCCAGGAGAAATCATCATGGAGATACGGGAGAAAGGCCTCTTAATAGAACCCGACCTCAGGAGGTTTCCCCCAGACAGAAAAAACAAAGGTCCTACTGCCTACATCACAATCTAAAAGGGCACACAACCGATGAGTGCAAGGATCTGCGGGAACAAATGGAGGACCTGGCCCGGAACGGGTACCTGAACAATTACATCGACCACGAAATCATGGCCGCCAGACAAAGGGCAAGGAATCGAGGGAACGTCATCGCAGGAGGGGCAACGCTGGCCGGGGACTCTAACCGGTCAAGAAAGAATTACAGCCGAGCACGGGGGACAGAGGTGCTGAAAACAGAAAAAATCCCAAACCCCAAGGAAATCGGTCAACACCCATTATGTTCACCGATGAAGACGCTCAGGGGGTAAGTTTCCCCCACGATGACGCACTGATAATCAAAGCAACGATCGGCGGCACAGAAGTGGACCGAATCCTGGTGGATCCTGGGAGCGCGGTAGACATAATTTCCAAAGAGACTTTGGAGGACCTGGGGGTAGAATGCACAGCCCTAACCAAAGACAGCACCCCCTGTACGGATTCGGGGGTTCAACGGTCATCCCCCTGGGAAAAATTCAGTTAGCAGTGACGATCGGGGCTGCCCCCAAAACCCGAACAATCATGATAAACTTCACCGCAGTAGACTGCATGAGCAGTTATCAAGTCATTGTCGGCCGCCCCTTCATGATGAAAACCAAGGCCGCAATGTCCTGTCATTACTTGAAATTGAAGTTCCCCACACGGGAAGGGATCGGATCGTATGCGGAAGCCAGAAAAAAGCCCGCAGCTGTTTTGCCACTTTCTCGCGAGAAACCTCTGCGTAGAAAGAGGCACCAAGAAGAGACAGAGAGACAGAGAGACGAGGATGACGAAATACAAGGAAAGACCCTGCTCCTCGGCCCGATAAAGCTGCACGGCTCGGATCAGCCGAAGAATTGGAAGAAGTAAAACTATTCGGGCCAGAAAGAACATAAAAATAGGAGGAAGTCTAGACAAAGCCCTAAGAAAAGACTTGTTGGAATGTCTACAAGAGTACCCCGACGTTTTTGCATGGGGACACGATGACATGCCCGGAATCGACCCAAAATTCATAAGCCATCGCTTAGCAGTGAACCCATTACATAAGCCAGTAAAACAGAAGAAGAGGAGAATATTCAACCAGGAGCGGTGCGGAGCAATAGCAACCGAGGTGGAAAAATTGCTGAAAGCCGGCTTCATCCGGGAAGTAAAATACCCAGAATGGGTGTCCAACGTGGTACTGGTGAAAAAAGTCTAACGGAAAGTGGAGAATGTGCGTAGATTTCACCGACCTCAACAAAGCATGTCCAAAAGACAGCTTTCCCCTCCCAAATATAGACCAACTGGTAGATACAACAGCCTGCCAAGGGCTGCTAAGCTTCATGGACGCCTTCTCGGGATACAATCAAGTCAAGATGCACCCTGCGGATGAGGAGAAGACCACCTTTATACTGACCAAGGGCTATACTGCTATAAAGTAATGCCTTTCGGATTGAAGAATGCAGGGGCGACTTTCCAGAGACTGGTGAACAAAGTCTTCAAACCGCTCATCGGCACGACCATGCTGGTATATGTCGACGACATGATAACAATGTCCGAGGAACCAAGAGGCCATGTAGCCGACCTGAAGAAAACTTTCGAACTCCTGAGGAAACACAGTTTAAAGCTCAATCCAGAGAAGTGTGCATTCGGGGTAGCCTCGGGAAAAATTCCTGGGCTACATGGTAAGTTCACGAGGCATTGAAGCAAACCCGCAAAAGATACAGGCCGTGCTAGACCTGAAGTCTCCCCGGACAGTTAAGGAAGTGCAAAGCCTTACAGGAAGAATCGCCGCACTCAACCGGTTCATCTCGCGAGCAACCGACAAGTGCCATCATTTCTTCAAAGTCATCAAAAAAGCTCAAAAAGGGGTCGACTGGACACCCGAGTGCGAAGAAGCCTTCCAGCACCTAAAACAATACCTGGCACAGCCCCCTCTCCTAGCCAAACCCCTCTCAGGGGAGACGCTGTATCTATACCTGGCCGTCTCAAAGCACGCAGTAAGCTCGGCACTGGTACAAGAGACCGACCACGTCCAGAAACCGGTTTACTACGTCAGTAAAGCCCTGCTGGACGCAGAAACTCGATACCCCATACACGAACTCATTGCCTATCCCTGGTCACTGCAGCACGGAAGTTACGACCCTACTTTCAAGCCCATCCGATCAAGGTATACACGGATTATCCCCTGAGACAAATCTTGCAGAAACCAGAGGCCTCAGGGAGACTGATGAAGTGGTCAGTAGAAATAAGCGAGCACGACATCTCATACCTCCCTAACCAAAAGAACAGCAATAAAAGGGCAAGCCTTAGCAGACTTCATAGCAGAACTCACAGAACCGCAGGTCTTAGCCGTAGAAGAAGATAGGTGGGAAATGTCTGTAGACGGGTCCGCAAGCTCGCACGGATACGGAGCAGGGGTAGCACTAAAAAGTGAAAAGGGAGAAGAAATACTGCTCGCCCTCAAATTCGCCTTCAAAACTACAAACAATGAAGCAGAGTACGAGGCGATACTGGCCGGACTAAGGCTGTGTACGGTAGTAGGAGTCCACAATGTAGTGATCAGGAGTGACTCTCAGCTAGCAATACAGCAGCTGAAAGGAGACTTTCAAGCCAGAGAACCAGCCATGGTAGCTTACTTAGCCGAAGTAAAGAAGTGGGTGGAGAAAGTGGGAAACGTACTCTTCGAACAGGTCGGACGAGAAGACAACTGCGAAGCAGATTCCCTGGACAGGCTTGCCTCTTCAATGAAGACAGAAAACCCTAGGGTAATCCCTCTTATATACCTCCAAGAAAGAAGCATAGGGGAGACAGAGGTGGATGTACTAGAAGAAGAAGACAAAGATTCATGGATGCAACCGATCAGGAGGTACCTGGAAAGGGAGAAACCCCAAAAGATAAAAAGGAGGCCAGGAAGCTGAAGTTCAAGAGCACCAAGTTTTCCCTAATTGGGGGAGTACTCTACCGGAGAGGATACACCGTACCCCTCCTAAGATGCTTAGCACCAGAAGAAGCAGACTACGTGCTCAGGGAGATTCACGCAGGCATCTGCGGAAGCCACGCCGGGGGAAGATCAATCGCCTTCAAAGCCTTGAGGCAAGGATTTTACTGGCCAACCATGCACGAGGATGGCGTGAAGATAGCACGGAAATGCGAGGGATGCCAAAAGAATGCCAACCTCCACCATCAGCCGGCAGAGCAGCTGACCACCATATCCAGCCCCTGGCCCTTCGCACAGTGGGGGCTAGACATTATAGGGCCGATGCCGAAAGGACGAGGTCAGGCGAAATATGCAATCGTGGCCATAGACTACTTTACCAAATGGGTAGAAGCAGAACCATTGTCCACCATCTCGGAAAAGAAAGCCACGGAGTTCCTGAAGAGAAATATAATTTGCCGGTTCGGAATCCCCCAGGCAATCATCACCGACAACGGAAAGCAATTCGACAGCAGGGGATTCAGAAAACTTTGTGAAGACCTCCAGATAACCTTAAAATTCGCCTCGCCGGCCCATCCCAAGTCGAACGGGCAGGTTGAAGCCACCAATAAAACCATCAAGTCAAACCTGAAAGCTCGGCTCGGATCAAGCAAAAGCCTATGGGTCGAGGAGCTACCAGAGGTACTGTGGGCACACCGAACGACCTTCAAGGACTCAACAGGAGAGACACCCTTCTCCCTATCATACGGATGTGAGGCCGTCATCCCGGCAGAGATCGGAATATCAACCCACCGGTCCGTCACTTTGAAAACGAACGGAACGAAGAACTTATCAAAAATCACCTCGACCTGATCGAAGAAAGAGAGAGAGCAGTCAGCAGTAAGAGCAGCCATCTACCAACAGAGAATGGCCCGATTCTACAATAAGAGAGTTCGGACCCGCTCCTTCCTGCCAGGTGATCTAGTGCTAAGAAAAGTGACTCTGAACACCGACGACCTGAAGAGGGTTCGTTAGGTGCCAAGTGGGAGGGACCTTACAAGATCACTGAGATAGTAAGACCAGGGGCCTACATCCTGGAGCGTCTGGACGGCAAGAGATTGAAGAAACCATGGAACGCCGAGATGTTAAGAAAGTACTTCCCATGAAATCAACTTTCCTTTCTTCTATTTCTTTTTTGCAGAAGCCGGACAAAACACCGAACCAGAACAACTGTTGTAAAAAGGGCGGTCCGCCCCAAACATGAATAAAAATTCCTTTTTTGACGAAATCCTTTAAATTCAAAAACGACGGATCGGGGCTGGATTTCGTTCCGCTGAGGCCGCTTGTTTACTTAGCTCGGGGTCGGGTTACGTCCCACCGAGTCGGTGTCTTTGGACTGGGGACGTAACATTCCCCCAGGACCAAGTGATTTCAAACAGCTCGGGGTCGGGCGATGTCCCACCGAGTCTGTCTTTGGACTGGGGACGTAACATTCCCCCAGGGCCAGTGATTTCAAACAGCTCGGGGTCGGGCGATGTCCCACCGAGTCTGTCTTTGGACTGGGGACGTAACATTCCCCCAGGGCCAAGTGATTCAAACAGCTCGGGGTCGGGCGATGTCCCACCGAGTCTGTCTTTGGACTGGGGACGTAACATTCCCCAGGGCCAGTGATTCAAACAGCTCGGGGTCGGGCGATGTCCCACCGAGTCTGTCTTTGGACTGGGGACGTAACATTCCCCCAGGGCCAAGTGATTCAAACAGCTCGGGGTCGGGCGATGTCCCACCGAGTCTGTCTTTGGACTGGGGACGTAACATTCCCCCAGGGCCAAGTGATTCAAACAGCTCGGGGTCGGGCGATGTCCCACCGAGTCTGTCTTTGGACTGGGGACGTAACATTCCCCCAGGGCCAAGTGATTCAAACAGCTCGGGGTCGGGCGATGTCCCACCGAGTCTGTCTTTGGACTGGGGACGTAACATTCCCCCAGGGCCAAGTGATTCAAACAGCTCGGGGTCGGGCGATGTCCCACCGAGTCTGTCTTTGGACTGGGGACGTAACATTCCCCCAGGGCCAAGTGATTCAAACAGCTCGGGGTCGGGCGATGTCCCACCGAGTCTGTCTTTGGACTGGGGACGTAACATTCCCCCAGGGCCAGTATTCAAACAGCTCGGGGTCGGGCGATGTCCCACCGAGTCTGTCTTTGGACTGGGGACGTAACATTCCCCCAGGGCCAAGTGATTCAAACAGCTCGGGGTCGGGCGATGTCCCACCGAGTCTGTCTTTGGACTGGGGACGTAACATTCCCCCAGGGCCAAGTGATTCAAACAGCTCGGGGTCGGGCGATGTCCCACCGAGTCTGTCTTTGGACTGGGGACGTAACATTCCCCAGGACCAAGTGATTCAAACAGCTCGGGGTCGGGCGATGTCCCACCGAGTCTGTCTTTGGACTGGGGACGTAACATTCCCCCAGGACCAAGTGATTCAAACAGCTGGGGTCGGGGGGGGGTAACGTCCCCACCGAGTCAGCTTCTTTGGTCTGGGGAGGTAACATTCCCCCAGAACCCAAGTCTTTCACTCAATCGGGGTCGGGTTACGTCCCACCGAGTCAGCTTCTTTGGTCTGGGGAGGTAACATTCCCCCCAGAACCCAAGTCTTCGCTCAGCTCGGGGTCGAGATACGCCCCACCAAGTCGGCTCTCCGGACCAGGGGACATAACATTCCCCCGGGTCCAAATGCCTCACTCTTCCCGGGGTCAATCCAGACCCCTCTGACTCATGCTGACCCCTGATGGGCCTTAAAATTGCTGGGATAACAAGAAGCATAAAAGGAAAGAAAAGAAGAAGAAAGAAATAAGTAGACATAAATGTGTATATATACATAAAAATAAATTGTAATATTATAAAAAAAAAAACAAGTTAAGTGTACATAGGGCCCCGGTAGGGTTACCCTTTCTCATTCATCCCGCGCAGCAGGGGCAGGAACTTCTTCCTCAGTTGGCTCAGATGGCGGAAGGAGCGGCTCGGCATCAGGAGGAGAGCTGCGACTTCGACCTCGGCGTCAGTAGGAGGAGCAACGGTTTCAAATTCGGCAGCAGGGACAGCCTCTGCTTCAAGAACATGAGGAGGGAATCTCAAGGCAGTCCTCGTCCGCAGCAGGGATCTCCGATCCTTCTTCTGGAGGAACCTCGGGAGCCGGAACAACCGAGATGGGGGCGGGATCCATCACCTCCTCAGGTGGGGGGGGATCCACTTCCGAAACTCTTCCTCGGAAATGTCCCCTTTGCAGTAACTGATAGCCGCGTAGATAGGGTCCATATTCAGGCTCGGCAGCACCATCGGTATCATCTCGGCACAATCGCCAACTCCCTCGAGACGGATGACCTCCTTCTCGGCCTCGAGATCAGCTTCTCTCTTCTCCAGCTCGGTCTCTCTCTCCTCGAGATCAATCTCCCTCTCCTCAAGCTCGGTTTTCTTCCTCTCAAGACTGTCTCGGGCACGAGCAACCTCCTCATCTTTGCTCTTCAACTTGGCCTCAGCACTGGCTACCTTCCCCTCAGAACCCCAATTTCAGATTGGGCAGCCTTCAGATCCTCCCGGGCACTATCAGCAAGTTTCCTTTCCAGCACAGCAGCTGCCTTGAGGGCTTTATTCGCTTTGAAGCTCTCGACAGCGGCCGCCTCATGATTCTTGATCACCTCCTCCCGGTCAGCCAACTTTGCCTCCACTTCAGAGAGACGACTTTGAAGCCTCTGGGCCTGACCGCCCCGGACAGCAAAGTCAGAAGAAGACCTTTGTTCTTAGCCATAAGGTAGTTGGCCTGCACACAGAAAGGGAGAAAAGAGTCAATAAAAAAAAAAAAAAAAAGAAAAAAAAAGAGAAAAAGACCCAAAAAAACCGAGGAGGGGAGTGAAAATACCTTCGCCATCTGAGAACTCATCTCAGTCACAACACCCTCGGGAGATACATCCTCGTACCTCGAGACCTCCCCGGGGGAATCACCTCGGCCAACTCATTGAAAGCCGGCACTAAATGAGAAGTGGCCCCCCGGATGCTTTCTCCCAAGTCATCCACCCCGAGGACCACAGGGCCCTTCCGTTTCCTGGAGGAGCTTTCAGAGGACTTCTTCCCCCTACGAATGTCCTTCCTCTTGACTGGAGCAGCCCCCTCGTCTTCTCCCTCCTGGGCCAACTCGGTCTCCTCGGTCCCGAACTGATGCCTCCTCTTCCTAAAAGGCTTCGGCGGACTGGCAAGGTGAGCAGATCCTGATGATTGCCCGCCAGAAGGTAAGGATAGTCCCCGAGCACTTGTTTGGACTTGTCCAGAAGATATGTTCTCAGCAAGATCAGTCCGTGCCCGGGAAGCTTCAGCATCAGCATGGCCGGCCTTCTTCACGGTACCGGCCAACTTCTCAAGAAACTATGGCCTCTTCGACATACCTGCAAAAAAAAAAAAAAAGAGGAAGAAAAAGAAATCAAGATCCGAGAACATAACAAAAGCATCAAAACACGTAAACAAACAAGCATCCAGCAGACCTCCACCAATCCGACCCGAGGCCTCCGGAGGGGCGGCCCGAATAAGGCCCGAATCAACAAAGGCCGCATCATTAACCAACTTCCTCCAATGAGCAGCATACCCCCGAGCCCAATGTACCCGCCTCCGAACCTGACGAGAAACCTTGGGAGCATCTCGCCAACAAGCTGGGAGGAACCAAAGAAGTTAGAAAACCTAAAAAGAAACTAGAGAACGGGAACAAAGAAAGAATGAAGGGGCGTTAGACTCCTAACCTCCAGCCCTGAAGACGTCTGGAACCGAGACATCCTCCTCAAACGATCTCAGGACCCGACCCCAATCCCCAGTTGCCCAGAACCAAAAGTCCTTGAAATTCTTGTTAGAGTCAGGAAGTTTCTGGACGAGATTGGACGAGCTGTCGTAGGCAGAGAGGTAATACCAACCGTAATGAGTCTTTGGGTTGGATTTCAAACGATATAACCTCTTCACTTCTTCCAAGCAAGGTGCACCCAAACCTGCCCGATGCCAAACCACGTATATGCCGGCCAGAATCCTCCAGCTATTTAAGCTTAATTGGCAAGGGGCAATCTCCATCTCAGCAAGCATCCAAGCAAAGTAACGTTGCATCGGCAGACGTAGCCCACACTCGAAGAAAACAGAGAAGAAGTGCCACCGAGCCCTCGTCAGGCTGACTGGCACGATCCATTGGGCCAGGAACTTCAAGAGCAATGTCTATTGGAATGCTGTATCGTTGCCGCAAAAGCGCCAGATCATCCTCGGTTATCTTAGAAGGACGGTTCATATCCAGAGCCGACGACCCAAGTTCTCCAGGCTCTGGGTCCTTCCGAGGAACCCTCTGATGATAGGAGTCATTTTCGACCTCAGATGGGGTGGGGGGGGTAGTGTCGAGATCTTCTACACTGGGCGCCCCTGAGCCCGAGGAAAGCTCTTCAGCGGGGGAGTTGAGATTTTGGCAGGCCTTTCGGAGGAAGAATTACTGTCAGACATCCCTGACACCCAGAAAAACAGAGAAGGGGGAAGAATCAGTCTACGAGAAGCTACCCACGGTGCCGTGCTAAACTAGATATGGAGTCTCTAAAGAAGTGCCCTAAAGCAAGACCCAACAAAACCACAAGTCTCTCCCTAAGCAAATAGAATCACAACACACAAAAGAAGGAAGATCGCTCAGAAGACTTACTTGTTCTTCTCAGAAGCAGGAGGTTATACGCGCTGCGGGGATGCTCGTTCCTTAGGTGCTCGGCAACGAAAAAAGGATGAAGACCGCGATCGAGTTTCGAGAACACGGAGTTGAAAGGATCGTAAAGAAAATTACAGAAGAGAAGAGAGAAATTGCCAAAAAATGGAACAGTGAAACCCTCGTTCTCTTATAGTCATGACTGGGATGCACATCACCGTCGGTTTTAGCGGGAACCCAGCGGATGTTTGACAAATGTCGAAAGTTAGAAGAAACCCTAAAGTTGATTTGATGGGCATTTAAGAAGACATGACGGTGTGCGTCTCGAGGAAAGATGAATGAAACGGCAAGAAGATTCTTTTTTGCATTCAGGACGACTACCTGCAAGGACAATCAGCACACCCTCTTCATATAGTTCCCGGTACCAACTCGCATACTCGTTGGAACCAGGAACTAGGGGACAGATGTTGATGGTGTTTTCAAGCACTACAGTATTTAAGACAGCGCGACAAGGACAAAAGGGTAAACTCTCTCTCTGGTTGAGGTCATGTAGCCGACCCGACCACAACATGTGAAGACCGACCACTTTGGTTCATATGACCGAGCACTATAGAGGTCGGCAGGAACACTCTCAGCATAAAAGATTGTCATGGCCGACCTCATTAAGACCGACCAGACAACGGGCCGTGTTCAAGACAACAGCACCCCATTTTGTGGATAAGATAAGAAAGAAAGATATCCTGCTCTCGCAAGGAGAAGGAGTCAGAATCCCAAAGGGAATGGACGGAAGAGAGAAGGCATTACCGGATCAGGAAACCATGCAAGAAGAGAAGACTGAGTACAAATAGGATTTCTTATGCAAATAGGAGTCTGATTTCTGTATTATTATATAAATAGTAGGGTAGAGTAGAGCATGTGTAAAAGACATCTGAAAATCATCACAAGAGTGAGAGATTAGAGTCATAAAGTTCCAATTTGTAAGAGCAAAGGAGAGGCCTGAGAGGTGTATTTGAGTAATAAAAAGAGTACCACCCTGTTTTGTCCGTGGACGTAGGTCGGATCTCAAAGTCCACCGAACCACGTTAAATCACCTTGTCTGATTGGCGTATTTCTTTGTTTCGCTAAGTTTGCTTTTGGTTTCCCGCATAACCAAACAAATTCACAGTTGAAGGAGGGTTCCCTCGGAGGTGATATTCCCATATTACCCTGAGACTAAAATCCACCGTCAACAAAAGTATTTTAAATAATAATTAGGCTTTGTGAATTATTTTTAGGATAAATTTGATTGATTAAATTAAGGCACGTTAAAAAATTATAATTGAATTTAAAATTGAATATATAACAAAATAAATATACTACGAAATTGTATCAAATAACATACCAATAACAATACAATTCAATTTTGATTAATAATTTAAATTTTAATAGAATATTAATTAACTATACAAATTCAATTAAATGAAGATGAAATAAAACAACATTAGATATATTAAACCGTAAAATTTGAAACGAACTTTTAGTGTGCTTTTCACGTGTCATGTTTTAGTTCGTTTCAAATCGTGTCGTACTTTCATGATGCAAATGCCCAAAATCTAAGTCCAACCGAATCTACGTGATGGACGTACTATGCTCCTATATCTCGACCAAGCATGTTGTATCATATTATACGGACATGTACCGTTAGCAAGGGCGGATCCAAGATTGAATATTGAGGGGGCCAAATTTGAAGCTTTTAAAGTTAATGGGGACCAAAATCTATTTATTTTAAAATTACTAAGTAAAAATTTGTAAAATTATAAGGAAATTAAAAAATCTAGCCCCCAACCATCAAGTAGTTCCGCGCGTGCTACGTAGTCCATTGGACATCCCTAATCGAAATCAGGATTTTTTTTTTAAAGACAAATCGTATGTATATTTAGGGAGGCAGGAGAGCTTAAACTAAAGAAGGGATCCTAATTTGGAAATGAACCCATCATCATCACCATCATCACTACTCTCTTTTTCCACCAAGCTAAGTATGACAAAGTCGCACGTGAGTGAGTGATCCACGATTGTATTCCACGCGTCAACAAGGGCATCAAGAGGAACACTAGCATAAACATAACTTATAATTTCAAAGAAAATTAATTAATTAATCTCCAAAATATACCATTCACTTCGACTCGGCCATGATTTCGATTAAAAATCGAAACGGAATCGGAATTGAACCGGGAAGAATCGGCTGGTTTCGGTTCCAATCGATTCAACCAAGCTGGAATCGAAAAGAACCGAACTGATTCGTACAGTTCCGGTTGGAATCATTTGTACCCAACGGCTACTAGCCGTTACACAGCATGCATGATGCAATGCATGTAGGGGCAATTTAAGTATTACAAAAAATAATCTAAAAATATATGAATAGGGGTCATACTTCATTTTTTCAACACACCAATTCTCAATTCTCTCAATTTCTTTAATTTTCTCATCTTCAATTTCTCCAATTTATTTAATTTTGCAATTCTTCAATATTAACAAAAAATGACAAGCTCATATAAGAACATCATGTCCAATGTCTCAACCCAAGAGAGCGGCCAAAGTATCGATACACGGAGAAAAGAATTTAAGTTTCGATCTTCTGATATTTTTAAAATTCATTTTCATTTAATCGAGACTGAAAATGAAGGTTCAAGAGAAATATGCAACTATTGTGATGTATCTTACAAATTTATTGGCGGCTATGACAATATGAACAAGTACTTGGAAAGACATTATGCCATTGAAATTGGACTTTATAAAACACAAACTCAAATGGGAAGGTACGCTTCATCTAATATAGATACGTTTATATTTTATTTAAATATTCTAATACTAAAAATAGAAAAAAATTTGCTAAATTTACTTGTAGGGGATATCTTTCTTTAAGTTTTGGTGAAAAAATTGATTTTTACTAATTATGTTCAAAATGCTTTAAATCATACTACATGTCAAATGTCTCGAAATACAATAAAACGATAAATTTTTAAATTACGCAAAGATGGTAAAATTGTTTTAAATGAAATATTTAAAGATATTAAAGAGTAAAGACGGTCTTTCTATTTATTTGACAATAAATATCCAAGTGCAAGCGTAACGAGCGTTGAATGATCACCAACAAACATAAATAGTGACGATGAGTAAATAATTATAATGTGGAATTATTTAAAAAATATAATGGAACTACGTGAGCTTTGATTCCTCTCATCTCAATAGGATATGTAGAAAACTTAAGTTTTTAAAAATTTAAGTCCAAACTCTTTTATTTTATTTTTAATTTAAAATTTTAATTTAATGCAATATAAATTCAAATGAATAATATCAAATTAATAAATTTCAAATCTCATTTTTAATTTTTAGAAAAGTTAAAATTAAAATTTTAAATTAATTAAAAATCAGAATCAAATCGAAATTATCCAATTTGATTCCGATCCCATAAATATGGAACCGAAAATCATACAGTAACCGAACCAAATGATGGCTAGGTCCCGGGTCTACCTTCAGTCAGACTCCTTTTGAGTGTGGAACTAATTATCACTGTCTATAATCTTCTTCGTTCATTAAGAAACAAAAGTAATTTCACTTCCATTACCTGATGAATTTCTAGTTACACGATCCTCGATCTTGTCAAAGTTGATTTCTTGTCAGTTTCGGTTCAATGGAGGAAGTTGATGAGCATCTAAAAAGTCAATAACCGGGTGAATTTCTCAACTTAATCTTCATATTAAATGTTAAAAAAGATGCAATTTTGGTATTTAATTCTGTCACTCGAGTGTTTTACAGCAATACCCAGATGAAAATTTGGGTCTTCGAAGTTACCGTATGCAGAATTGTGTATAATTTGCTTTTGTGGCGCTGTGTTAAAAAGTGCTGTTCAAGGGCGTGGCTTGGTTGTATAAGGCTTAGAATTTAGTTGATAAGTTCTAGTTTCGAATCTAGGGGTATATTGGGACAGCCGGAGTTTGACCTACCCGTTTAAGTCCGGTCGGGTGGTTTGGCGGGGTTTCCACTGTTTCCAAAAAAAATGTTAAAAAAGTGCTAATTCTTTTGTATTATTTTGCAGGAGAAGATGGTGAAAGTGAAATTGGTACTGAGGATGCTGCATTTGTGCATGGTGAGCCTCCTCAAGATGGCAGTGGGCCTCCAAAAGTGGATTCAGAAGTTGAAGTTCTTCGTGAGAAGGTTACTAAGCAGATAATTAAAGAAGGCCATGGCCAAAAGCCCTCCAAATATTCAACATGCTTCTGTAAGTATCTATTGCTATATTGTAATTCATTTGTTGCAACAGCACTTCCATTTGATAGTAGTATCATTATTTGATC
>SKCR01004457.1:0-26500 GCA_019454045.1 Zanthoxylum bungeanum | reverse complement strand
GAAGAAGAAAAAGAGAGGGAGAAGAGAGAAAACGTGTCTGCGTTTTGGAGAGAGAGAGAACGAATGTTGCATGAAAGAGAGAGAAAAAGATTTTTAATATATATATTTTTTATTTTCATTTACCAAGTAAAATAAATAAAACATATATATCTTATCTTTTAATTCAAAAGTCAAAAGTTAAAAACAAAAAGCTTTCATCATTTCAACTTTTAACTTTAAGTCACATCACATTTATTCACTTTAATAAAGTGACATATTGTCAAGTCACATCACTCAAAGTGACAATTAATTTGACGATTGACGCGACTAGCGATTTGACGCTTGATGTGACGCGCGTGCCGCGCTCGAATTCGAAATGCGAATGCGCTCGCAATCACTCTCGCGCTCGGGTTCGCTAATTCCAAATTAACGAATTTTTCGTCGCGTCGTAATTAAGTGATTACGCCCATTGAATTCACTATTCACGTCGCTAACGAATTAATTCTAAATTAACTCGTTCGCCCGAATTAAAATCTAATTTTAAGTCCGCGTCGAAATCCAATTTCGATTAATATATCAAATATATTAATTTATCGATTAATTCCAAATTAATCGTTCTCTCTCTTTAACGATATTTTATCCGAGATAAAATATCTCCGTAATTAATCACAGATTAATTTTCTCTCTCATCGAATTAATCCCAGATTAATTATATCTCTCTCTTCTAATTAATCCCAGATTAATCAAAGTGCGAGTAATACGTCATCGGTGAATCTTCAGGACCGACCCATGAGATCTCCGGATATGTTGGCAGTAAATACGATCGTCGGACTGTCCGAACACATAAGTACCTCGTACTACGTTTATATCGATTTACAAGACAAGGTTGGCTTCTAGCAAAGCGCCATGCCTACCCAATTCTCCAGAAATATTCTTACAGGAATATATAGATCTGTATCAAGAGTAGTATACCGTAGTATTGTGTATATCGGCCCAGTATCGGATAATCACGTGCTAGGGCTGGGGCTGGATAAGTGTCTGCCCCGTCCGAAGCACATGTCGGATGTCTGGTAACATAGTCTCTATAATCGGATATACATGACCTGGTCACAATATCCCGATTGGTTGCGCAACACTCAAGAGCACTAGTACCATATCCTGCGTGACATCAACTCCAATATGACTGAAGTGACACTTCCGTCTCGACATCACACCCAATACACTACGACTCTCTGATAAACCCAGAAGCGGTGTACACAGAACCGGTTTAAAGCCCTGTACCACAAGACCAGAGTCTACCGATTATCGCAAGTATTAGCGATGCAAGTCTCAGGTTAAGACTATACACACCTACCTCGATTTCGGCCTCCCATAGACACATAGTCATAATACCAATGGGATTTCGAGGGGTCTATCCAGAGCGAAGCTGTTTCCCGTACCATCGGTGAAACACAACCTCCTATCGCACTTGCATAAGTATCCAATACTTATATATATGAGAACTATGCCGTTGTGCCCTCACAACGCGCACAAGTGCAATACTAGCCTATTCCGCATTATCGATGTCCAGTCTCGATAATACTTCGGCTAGGGATATTTAATGATTAATCCTTCGGGGATTGATACTGTCTCATATCATCTCAATCCAGGAACTAATCATATGGACCTTCTTCATTTATACATCTATGGTGATCTAATCACAAATGATGAGAGTGCAATTTCCTTGTCACATAGTTAATTTGTACAACAAACACTGTGATCTGTACAAATAGTGACGCATGGGTCATATTATCCAACAGTTACCCCATAAGCCCATAAATTAATTTAGGCCCATTAGGCCCAATTAAACTTAAAGGTTCATTAGTCGCATTGGGCCTTTGGAAGCGGTTTTGGGCCAACTGGATCCAACCAATTTGGCCTAAACCAACTTGGTACAACAAAGTCAATAAACCCAATAACAACTTGAAAGCCCAAATCCAATTTTAAGCCCAATAATTTAATTTCAAAAATTCCAAATTTTCCAATTAAATTACCTAAAGTGTATAGCATTATTAATTGCCCAAATCAAAGTTTCCAAAACATCAAATTTGTCCAATTAATCATGCTTAACATCAATTAATCATGTCCAACATAATTAAATCAAAATAAACCCAATTTCATGCTTCAAGGTTCGGCCAAAGAGGGGAGGAAATTATGCCAAATCAAATTCAATCCAATTGAACCAAATTAAACATAAATTCAACATCCCCAATGATTTGTAAGTCATCCAATGAACAAAAATCAAAAAACCAAGAAGACAATTTTAGGGATCATATTTCGGCCATCACAAGAAAATTGGGGAAAATTGTTCCAAACACTTTTCATCAAATTGATCTAACAATCATCAATTAAAACAACATTCAAGCATTCTAAATCATCCAATTTCATTAAACATGCTTAAAATCAAGTTTACCCAAATTTGTCATGCCCAAAATTTAGGGAAACATGGATCCAACCAAATTTCATGAAATTGATTATGCACAACATCAATTCAACCTCATTCAAGTATACTATACTAAACAATTTAATCATTTGATGCTCAAATTGAGTTTACCAAATTAAAGTTTTGGCCAACATTAAGCAAATTGGGGAAAATCAATCCAATTAATTTTTCATCAAATTGATTACATATAACTCAATTTATTCATATACAATCATTCTTAAACAAACAATTTGTTAAAATCATGCTTAAATCAAAAGCCCCAAATTTTGCTCAAGAACCCTAATTCGTTTTATGCAACCATAGCTCAAGATACCACTGTTGAGTTTCAATCAAGTCCCCAGATCATAAAATCATGCATAAAACGAGTGATACATCAAAGAGTAAGGCGGAATCATTACTCACATAGATCGGTTTTTGTTGTGATGAAACAAGATGCGTTTTTTTTCCTGCCTCTCTCCAGGCTCGCAGTGGCTTCTTCAAGCATGGGCTGCTCGGTTTTGGCCTCCAAAGTCCCTCCAAGAATCGGCCATGTGAGACTCCATTGAAGCTCCAAGCTTCAAGCTTTTCATGCTCATAAATTCGGTTCCCTATCACCACCATAATATAACCCAAGGTGTGTGCTAGCACCACATCTTTCCTTCCTTGCTTCACTTTAATTCGGTCCACCAGAACTTTTTAAGCAATTGGCTTGAAGCCGTGAAGGAGAGGGAGAAGAAAAGGAGAGGGAAAAGAGAGAATGAGTAAGGTGGAAAGAGAGAGTAAAGAAAAAGATGTAATTAGTTTTTTATTTTCTAAATTAATAAAAAAACAATTACCAATTCTTTAACTTTACATTAATGCTAAAGTCCAAAGTAAAAAAGCAAATGTTGCTTTTTCAACTTCTACATCAATCACTCAATCAAGTGACAAATGTCATATCACTTAAATGACATTGATTTGACGCTTGATGTGACTAGCGATTTGACGCACGATTTGACTTGCGTGCCGCACTCGAATTCGAATGCGAATGCGCTCGCAAATAATCCCGGGCTCGGGTTCGCTAATTCCTAATTAACGAATTTTCCGTCACGTCGTAATTAAATGATTACGCCTAGCGAAATCACTATTCACGTCGCTAACGAATTAATTCTAAATTAATTCGTTCGCCCGAATTAAAATCTAATTTTAATTCCGCGTCGAAATCCAATTTCTATAATATATCAAATATATTTTTTTATCGATTATTCCAAATTAATCGTTCTCTCTCTTTAATTAATATTTTATCCCATAAATATCTCCGCAGTTAATCCCAGATTAATTTTCTCTCTCTTCTAATTAATCCTAGATTAATTAAGTGCGAGTTATACATCATCGGTGAATCTTCAGGAAGCGACCCATGAGATCTCCGGATATATGTTGGCAGTAAATCGGTCGTCGGATTATCCGAACACGTAAGTACCTCGTACTACGTTTATACCGATTTACAAGACAATGTTGGCTTTTAGCAAAGCGCCATGCCTACCGAATTCTCCAGAAATATTCTTACAAGGAATATATAGATCTGTATCAAGCGTAGTATACCGTAGTATTGTGTATATCGCCCAGTATCAGATATCACGTGCTAGGGCTGGGCGGATAAGTGTCTGCCCCGTCCGAAGCCATGTCGGATTTCTGGTAACTAGTCTCTATAATCGATATGCATGACCTAGTCATTAACATCCCATGGTTGCGCACCAACTTAAAGCACTAATACCGTTGTTGGTTTCTATAATATGTCCCAAGGAAAGATTAAGCATACATGAAATACAACAAAGAATATATATAAAAGATGAAGTATGGCGGAATCATACTTACCAAGCTTTAGTGATGAAGAAAAACAAGCCAAATGGAAGCTCCAATGTGGGATGATTCGGCCAAGGAAGACAAGAAGAAGAAAGCTCCAAGCTTTGTGTATTCCTTGCTCTATGATGGTTTCCCTATCCCTCTTTGATCCCTTGAAGGTGCTAGCCTTGCATGTTCCAAACATCAACCTTTTCTTCAAGCTTTTGGCAACCAAATTTGAAGAAGATGAAGACCAAAACTGCATGCAGTTTTCGGTCAAGAAAGAGAGAGAAGAGAGGATTTTCTTAATTGATTTTGATACCAAAAATCAATTTATATTTATGCCATAATATTTATTAATATAATAAATCTATGACACAAGCCATGCAAAGGCTTAGAGTGTCAAACACTCAAATTCCATGCATAACATTTGAGTGTAATATACACTATCACCATGCAATGCATCATCAATAAAAATGCATATAATGACATGTGTCATGTGGGCCCCACACGTTTCCAAATGAAAGTGGGCCCACGTGCACTCACGCGCTCGGGTTCGATATTTCCGAAATACCGACTACGTCGCGACGTTTTAAATCGAATTTAAATAAATAATCGCGCCTAGCGAAATTATTATTTACGTCGCTAACGAATTAATTCTAAATTAACTCGTATGCCCGAATTAAAATCTAATTTTAATTTCGCGTCGAAATCGAATTTCGATTATTATATCGAATATAATATTTTATCGATTAATTCCAAATTATCGTTCTCTCTCTCTAAACAAGGTACTTTATCCGAGATAAAGTTTCTCCGCAATTAATCCAAGATTAATTAAGTTCGAATCAAATATCATAGGTGAATCTTCAGGAAGCGACCCAAGAGATCTCCGGATATGTTGGCAGTAAATACGGTCGTCGGATAATCCGAACACGCACGTACCTCGTACTACGTTCCACCGATTCACAAGACAAGGTTGGCTTCTAGCAAAGCGCCATGTCTACCCAATTCTCCAGAAATATTCTTATAGGAATATAGATCTATATCAAGCGTAGTATACCGTAGTATTGCGTACATCGATCCATATCGGATGATCACATGCTAGGCCTGGGGCTGGAGATGTGTCTGCCCCGTACGAAACATATATCGGACATCAAACAGCTAGTCTCTTTAAATCAGACAATCCTGACCTAGTCATATTGTCCCGACGGTTGCAACCTTTTATAGAGTACTAGTTCTGTGTCCTGCGTGATCATCACCTCCATATGTCTGAAGCGATACTTCTTCCATCTTGACATCACATCCAGTACACTACGATTCTCGATAAACCCAGAAGAGGTGTACACAGAACCGGTTAGGGTCCCCAACCACCAAAACCAAAGTTTACCGATTGTCGCAAGTACTAGCGATGTAAGTCTCAGGTTAAGACCATATACACCTACCCTGATGCGGCCTCCCATAGACACGCAGACATACTACCAATGGGATTCCGCGGGGTCTATCCAGAGCGAAGCTGTTTTCCGTACCATCGGTAAAACACAACCTCCTATTGCACTTGCATAAGTATCCAATACTTAAATATATGAGAACTATGCTGTTGTGCCCTCACAACGTGCACAAGCGCAATACTAGTCTATTCCGCATTATCGATGTCCAATCTCGATAATACTACCGACTAGGGATATTTAATGATTAAACTTTTATAGATTGATACTGTCTCATATCATCTCAATCCAGTATTAATCATATGGACTTCGCCATTTATTAGTCAAAGTAAATAATATTACAAAACGGCAAAAGGCAATTTCATAATCACATAGTTAATTTTGTACAATAATACAATATCATTTACAAACAGTGACGCTATGGGACATAATGTCTAACAATCTCCCACTTGGCCTATAGCCAGTCACTCAAGCATCTAATACCCGAACTATGTATGTGTCGTTCAAAAACTTGCTGAAGAACAGCCTTCGTCAGCGGATCTGCAATGTTGTCATCTGATGTGACCTTCTCGACCTTTACATCGCCACGATGTATAATCTCCCGAATCAGATGGTAACGTCGAAGAACATGCTTGGACCTTTGATGAGACCTTGGTTCCTTAGCCTGTGCTATAGCCCCGTTATTGTCACAATACAATGGAACGGGCTCAGCTGCTAACGGAACTACCCCTAATCCGATTAGGAACTTTCGGATCCAAACTGCCTCCTTTGCTGCTTCAGATGCAGCGATGTACTCCGCTTCTGTTGTTGAATCGGCAACAGTATCTTGCTTGGAAGATTCCAGCTCACTGCTCCGTTATTCAAACAAAAAATGTACCCAGATTGCGACTTGTAGTCATCTTTGTCGGTTTGGAAACTTGCATCGGTATACCCAGATACCGCAAGTTCTCCACCTCCATAAATTAAGAAAGCATCCTTAGTTCGTTTAAGATACTTAAGGATGTTCTTAACTGCTATCCAGTGACCTTCACCTGGATCGGCCTGATAGCGGCTGCACATGCTCAAAGCATATGAGACATCAGGTCGTGTACATATCATAGCATACATGATCGATCCGACTGCCGAGGCGAACGGTATCCGACTCATGTTGTCCCTCTCTTCCTGAGTCTTAGGACACATGTCTTTAGACAGAGAGGTACCTCGTACCATTGGAACCAATCCCCTCTTGGATTGTTCCATGTTGAATCGCTTCAACACTTATCAATGTATGTACTCTGGGAGAGTCCAAGCAGCTTTCTAGATCTATCCCGGTAGATTTTTATTCCAAGAATAAAGGCTGCTTCTCCCAGATCTTTCATGGAGAATTTTAATGAAAGCCAAGCTTTCACCGACGTCAGCATGGGAATGTCATTGCCTATAAGCAATAC
This sequence comes from Zanthoxylum bungeanum, assembly GCA_019454045.1. Taxonomy (NCBI): domain Eukaryota; kingdom Viridiplantae; phylum Streptophyta; class Magnoliopsida; order Sapindales; family Rutaceae; genus Zanthoxylum; species Zanthoxylum bungeanum. The sequence continues at coordinate 19,367 of SKCR01004457.1, read as the reverse complement.
GTCGTCGACATAAAGGACAATAAAAGTAAGTGCTCTCCCACTAACCTTTTTGTATACACAAGGGTCATCCGCGTTTTGCACGAAATCATATTCCTTTATGATCTCATCAAAACGCTGATTCCATGACCGTGATGCTTGCTTCAATCCATAAATGGATCGATTTAACTTACAAACCTTGTTTGCAAGTCTAGGTACGATAAAACCGTCAGGCTGTTGCATATAAACATCCTCCAAAAGGTTTCCGTTAAGGAAAGCGGTTTTAACGTCCATCTGCCATATCTCGTAATCGAAATATGCAGCTATTGCAAGCATTATCCGAATGGATTTAATCATGGCAACGGGTGAGAAGGTTTCGTCATAATCAATACCATATTGTTGACGATACCCCTTCGCTACAAGCCTAGCTTTGTACGTTTGTACGTTGCCATCCATGTCGGTCTTCTTCTTGAAGATCCATTTGCATCCAATAGGCTTCACACCTTCTGGTGCATCAACCAGTGTCCAAACTTGGTTGGCGTACATGGAATCCATCTCGGACTTCATGGCTTCTTGCCATAAAGCGGAATCGATATTTTGTATCGCTTCCTCATACGTAGCCGGCTCATTATCCTCAATAAGATTAATATCTACATGAGGTGAGATCAGGAACCCATACCTCTCAGGTACTGTTCTGACTCTCTCCGACCTACGCGGTCCTTGTGTATGTGAAGTTTGTGGTACAGACTCATCCCGGATGGTCTGTTCATGTTCCGTCGTTGATTCATTGCCAGGAACAGTATCACTACGATCTTCATCGAGTTCTACTTTCCTCCCACTTACCACTGCATTTAGGAATTCCTTCTCAAGGAAAACCGCATGTAGAGCAACAAATACTTTGTTCTCTTGTGGGTGATAGAAGTAATATCCTTTGGTTTCCCTAGGATATCCTACGAAAAGCCATTTATCAGATTTGGGTTCAAGTTTGGTACCTTCCAAACGTTTAACATATGCCCAGCCCCAAATCTTCAGGAAAGAGAAACCTGGTTTCCTTCCTGTCCATATCTCATATGGAGTCTGTTCAACAGACTTCGACGGTACCTTATTCAAAATAAGTATAGCACTGTTTAATGCGTATCCCCAGAAGGATATTGGTAGCTCAGTGCGACTCATCATTGACCTTACCATGTCCAACAAGGTGCGGTTTCTCCGTTCGGACACACCGTTTAATTGCGGTGTTCCAGGAGGAGTCCACTGTGAAAGAATACCATATTCTTTCAAGTAATCTTGAAACTCATAACTTAAGTATTCGCCACCTCGGTCTGACCGTAATGTCTTAATACTCTTCCCTGTTTGTTTTTCCACTTCGTGTCGAAACTCTTTGAATTTCTCAAAAGTTTCCGACTTGTGTCTCATAAGATACACATAACCGTAACGAGATGCATCATCTGTAAAGGTTACGAAGTAGTGAAATCCACCTCTAGCCTGGCTAGACATGGGCCCGCATACGTCAGTATGAACAAGAGCCAACAGTTCTGTGGCACGTTCACCTTTACCGCTAAAAGGTGATTTAGGCATTTTGCCTAAAAGACAAGATTCGCAGACGTCATATGAATTGGGATCAAATTCGTCCAAGTACCCACTCTTCGAAAGTGTGGATATGCGAGTCTTGTTGATGTGTCCCAGACGACAATGCCACATATAAGCTTCATCTTTTAGATTATTTCTCTTGAGCCTTTTGTTTGTCATTTTAGGAGATTCATTTATATTCAAAATATAAAGACCGTTATTTGCAACAGCTGTGCAAATTTCTGCATCATTTTTATATAAATAACACCCAGTGTTCCTGAATACAAAAGTGTAACCCTGCTGGGTTAACAAGGATACAGATATATATTCCTAGTTAAACTAGGTACAAAATAACAGTTCAAAAGTTTAAGTTCATGCCCTGAGGGCAGTTCTAAAACAAAAGTCCCTACGGCCAAAACAGCAACTGGTGTTCCGTTTCCAACCCGTAGATCCATCTCCCCGGATGCCAGCACCCTGCTATCCTGCAGATCCTGCACATCAGTACAAATATGAGCACCACAACCAGAATCAAAAATCCAATTTTTAAAACTAGAAGTATTCATATTTATCTCAATAACAAACATACCAGAAGCGATAGCCTTGCCATCCTTGATATCCTCCTTCTGCCCTTTGCCCATTCGGCAGTCACGTTTCCAGTGACCCCTCTTGCCGCAGTTGAGGCAGATGTCGTGAGATTTGTCCTTTGGCTTCCTAGAAGCCACTGTCAACTTGCCTTTGCCCTTTTTCTTGAACTTCTTCTTCCTTGCACCTCCAATTGCCTTGGGGCCACCCTTTGGCGCATGAGAGGTCGATGCAAAATGCGCCTCGCGCTTGCTCCCCTTTAGGAGTTCCCTTTCGGACTCCTTCAAGATAGATAACAGCTCTCCAAGAGTGTCATCTGTATCCATCAACTTATAGTTGACTATGATTTGTTTCCAAGTATCAGGAAGTGACTGCAAGATCATATCTATAGTCAGCTCAGCCTCCAAGACTATTCCCATATTGGCCAACTCATCAATATCGGCGATCATTTGAGTCCCATGGGCTTCAACTGATGCGCCATCTGTCATCCGGGAGCGGAAGAGTTTCCTTACTAGCTCGTACCTCTTCATCCGCTTATTGGTGCGGTGAAGATCACGCAATCTTGCCATCATGTTATAGGGATCCAAGTCCCTATTCTGGCGTCTGAAATGCTGGGTCATTGCAGCTAGCATAACTGACTGAGCTTGGTCACAATCATCACTATGAGTCTTCCATAACTCTAGCTCCAGTGGCTCAGTGGGTTTAGGCGGGAGAGGTCTCTGAATAGTATACAGTATCCTCTCAGCCCCAAGCACTATCTTGAGGTTCATTTCCCAGTCGGCAAAGTTTGTCCCTTTGAAGACATTATCACCCATGATTATGTCGCGGATATTACCTTTGCCAATCATCTTGACAACTATAGTCCAACTATAAAGTCAACGATGTTATGGGTACAGTCAAACTGTTAAAAAAAATAACAATATATTAGTCCAACTAATTATTAAAATATTGACGAAAATGATTTTGAAAGACGCGTAAGGCTAAGTATCTGAACGAAATTGTAAATTCAATAATAGCCTCCCACTATTTTCTTCAAGTTTCTAACCCTCTGTAGACAAACTCGGGAAATCTAATTTCCTAGTGGGCTAGGATCCCGTTAAATAACACACAACCTTGACTTTGGCCAACAAGTTGTATGATATTTAACTAGGTAGATCTCGAAGATCAATTGGATCCCATCCAATTCCTAGATCCGGTAGGTGGACATCCAAGTCCGAAACATATATATCTAATACATATGTCAATGTATCCAATACATTTTCCTAACCATTTCCTCTGAATCAACTAGCCTTGGCTTTGGCACAACAAACCTAATGATTCCAGTTAAGCGGGACCCATTGACAAGGAAAATTTCGTAATCAATGTCGATGGACAAGAAGTGATCTTGACTTTGGCCAACAAATCACAACTTGGACAGGACACCGATGTGGAACAAAACTCTCATGATTCAAACACATCCTCAATTGACAAAGGTCTTGACTTTGGCCAACAAACCAATGCCAATTTCGGATCTTGAGAAAGAATCATTCAACGGAAGGAAAATTGCTTAATATTGTTTGAGGGATTTTCGCGTAATATGGCAACCAATTAATTTATCTTTGTTAGGTCTCATCATCATACACCCTTAAGCATGCTTCTAAAACATCATAAAGCGCGTAAAGTAAGTAATAGTGATATGCGGATGGATATATAAACAACTTGTTCCTAGAACAAATCACTCATTTTCCTCTCCCCGCTAGCACTATTCTACTACTACCCAATCACATAATACAATAAGAGAAACCTCATTTACATTGAGGGGAATTAGGTGAGAAGAGAATACAAAGAGATAAAGAGATAAGGCTGGACACGCAGGTCCAATTTATAAATTCCAAATTTACAATAATTTCTAAAATTACCCTTTCCCTTCTAATATCCATCCGATATACACTATTCATTCATCACATACATATATATTCAAACAAGACATGCTTTTACAACCAATCTAATCCAATTAATTAGTCTTTGTTAAAGTGATCATCCAATGTTCAAACAACGGTTTGATTTTGTGCGAGTCCAACTCGATTGAGAATAAGTACATAAGGTACGAATTCGCGAATTATATCGAACTACTTATTAAATCTAATTTAATTCGTATTCAATACTAATTCAATTATTTAATTCCAAATTAAATGTTTACACTTTTAATATGCTTTAAAGACTTAGATTCTAAATCTAATCCTATTGGGTCTCAAAGCCCAACTAACATCCAATTTGAATTTAATTCAAGTCAAATGGGCTTAGAATTGATTTATTAAGGCTTGGGCTTTGGTCAATGTGGGTCAAACCCAATTACCAAGCCCAAATAAGGAATCACCCTTAAGTGCCATAAAACCAATTTTAAGCCCATAAGGCCCAATTAAATTTATTAAAGCCCATTAATTAATTTTAATATTCCAAACATTAAAGTCCAATTAATCAAAGTGTAATACCAAGATTAATATATTAAACCAAATATTTCAAAAATACCCATTTAATTTATTAATCATCAATTTTTCAAAATAAATGTCCAACATTAATTTAACAAAATCAACTCCTTTACATGTCCTATGTATTCGGCCAAGGTGAGTTTTTTTGTGTCGATTTGTTTTTCAATCCGATTGAATTATTAATCTACGTCCGTACACGTTCTAAGTCATCCAATGATCTTAAACACAAAAATTCCAATCCACTCCAAGTAGCAACACATTCGGCCAAGGCATGAATTTGGGGAAAAAAATCATCCAATGCATTTTTCATAAAATTGATTCCATATAACATCATGTTATATACATGCAAGCATACTTATTAATCAAATTTCACAAGAACATGCTTATATCAATTTCTTCATACCATTCGGCCAAGGTCAAGATTTTGGGGAAAAAAACATCCAATGCATTTTTCATAAAATTGATTCCATGTAATATCATTCTATATACATGCAAGCATACTTATTCATCAAATTTCACAAGAACATGCTTCAATCAATTTATCACACCCATTCGGCCAGGTCAAAATTTTGGGGAAAAATCATCCAATGCATTTTTCATAAAATTGATTCCATGTAACATCATTTACATACATGCAAGCATACTCATTCATCAAATTCACAAGAACATGCTTCAACCAATTTTGTCAAATTTTAACCTAAAGTATTTCATGCTTAACCATGGCTCCATGATACCATTGTTGGTTTCTATAATATGTCCCAAGGAAAGATTAAGCATACATGAAATACAACAAGAATATATATAAAAGATGAAGTATGGCGGAATATAATGATAAATAATAAGATTTAAAAGCTTTAGTGATGAAGAAAAACGCCAATGGAAGCTCCAATGTTGGGATGATTCGGCCAAGGAAGACAAGAAGAGGAAGCTCCAAGCTTTGTGTATTCCTTGCTCTATGATGGTTTCCCTATCACCTCTTTTGATCCCTTGAAGGTGCTAGCCTTGCATGTTCCAAACATCAACCTTTTCTTCAAGCTTTTGGCAACCAAATTTGAAGAAGATGAAGACCAAAACTGCATGCAGTTTTCGGTCAAGAAAGAGAGAGAAAGAGATTTTCTTAATTTTTTTGATACCAAAAATCAATTTTATTTATGCCATAATATTTATTAAATAATAATAAATCTATGACACAAGCCATGCAAAGGCTTAGAGTGTCAAACACTCAAATTCCATGCATAACATTTGAGTGTAATAACACTATCACCATGCAATGCATCATCAATAAAATAATGCATATAATGACATGTGTCATGTGGGCCCCACACGTTTCCAAATGAAAGTGGGCCCACGTGCACTCACGCGCTCGGGTTCGATATTTCCGAAATACCGACTTACGTCGCGACGTTTTTAAATCGAATTTAAATAAATAATCGCGCCTAGCGAAATTATTATTTACGTCGCTAACGAATTAATTCTAAATTAACTCGTATGCCCGAATTAAAATCTAATTTTATTTCGCGTCGAAATCGAATTTCGATTATTATATCGAATATAATAATTTTATCGATTAATTCCAAATTAATCGTTCTCTCTCTCTAAACAAGGTACTTTATCCGAGATAAAGTTTCTCCGCAATTAATCCAAGATTAATTAAGTTCGAATCAAATATCATAGGTGAATCTTCAGGAAGCGACCCAAGAGATCTCCGGATATGTTGGCAGTAAATACGGTCGTCGGATAATCCGAACACGCACGTACCTCGTACTACGTTCTCACCGATTCACAAGACAAGGTTGGCTTCTAGCAAAGCGCCATGCCTACCCAATTCTCCAGAAATATTCTTATAGGAATATAAGATCTATATCAAGCGTAGTATACCGTAGTATTGCGTACATCGATCCAGTATCGGATGATCACATGCTAGGCCTGGGGCTGGAGATGTGTCTGCCCCGTACGAAACATATATCGGACATCAAGCAGCTAGTCTCTTTAAATCAGACAATCCTGACCTAGTCATATTGTCCCGACGGTTGCAACCTTTTATAGAGTACTAGTTCTGTGTCCTGCGTGATCATCACCTCCATATGTCTGAAGCGATACTTCCATCTTGACATCACATCCAGTACACTACGATTCTCGATAAACCCAGAAGAGGTGTACACAGAACCGGTTAGGGTCCCCAACCACCAAAACCAAAGTTTACCGATTGTCGCAAGTACTAGCGATGTAAGTCTCAGGTTAAGACCATATACACCTACCCTGATGCGGCCTCCCATAGACACGCAGACATACTACCAATGGGATTCCGCGGGGTCTATCCAGAGCGAAGCTGTTTTCCGTGTACCATCGGTAAAACACAACCTCCTATTGCACTTGCATAAGTATCCAATACTTAAATATATGAGAACTATGCTGTTGTGCCCTCACAACGTGCACAAGCGCAATACTAGTCTATTCCGCATTATCGATGTCCAATCTCGATAATACTCCGACTAGGGATATTTAATGATTAAACTTTTATAGATTGATATTGTCTCATATCATCTCAATCCAGTATTAATCATATGGACTTTCGCCATTTATTAGTCAAAGTAATAATATTACAAAATGGCAAAAGGCAATTTCATAATCACATAGTTAATTTTGTACAATAATACAATATCATTTACAAACAGTGACGCTATGGGACATAATGTCTAACAACCGTATCCTGCTGACATCATCTCCACTATGACTGAAGTGATACTTCCGTCTGACATCACACATCACACCATCACTAACGACTCTCTGATAAACCCAGAAGTGGTGTACGCAGAACCGATTAAGCCCTGTACCACCAAAACCAAAGTCTATCGATTATCGTAAGTATTAGCGATGTAAGTCTCAGGTAAGACTATACACACCTACCTTGATTTCGGCCTCCCATAGACACATAGTCATAATACCAATGGGATTCCGAGGGGTCTATCCAGAGCGAAGCTGTTTCCCCCGTACCAATCGGTGAAACACGACCTCCTATCGCACTTGCATAAGTATCCAATACTTATATATATGAGAACTATGCCGTTTGTCCCTCACAACGCGCACAAGTGGCAATACTAGCCTATTCCGCATTATCGATGTCCTGTCTCGATAATACTCCGGCTAGGGATATTTAATGATTAATCCTTCGAGGATTGTACTGTCTCATATCATTCTCAGCCAGGAACTAATCATATGGACCTCTCTTCATTTATACATTTATGGTGATCTAATCACAAATGATGAGAGTGCAATTTCCTTGTCACATAGTTAATTTGTACAACAAACACCGTGATCTGTACAAATAGTGACGCTATGGGTCATTTTGTCCAACACCAACTTCATAAATTCCTGCCATTCATTGGATCATGCTCATTTCTGTTGGCCACAAAGAAATGTTGTTGGCCATTTATTCAATTAAGTACTAGGCCTGATCTTCTCATTTTGCCATTAAAGCTCCTCCAGTCGCAGCATCAATTGTGGTTCTTATTTTTCCAGAAAGTTCATTATATCAGGTTTGGACTTGTAGCCACTTTGCAATCTCAAGGTGAGGGACATTTTCGGAGAAATCCTTGTACCTTTCCCAAGCTTCGCAGATGGACTCTGAGTCATGTTGTACAAAGGATGTGATGTCATTCCTCAACTTTGCAGTCCGGCTGGGGAAAGTACTTTGCAAGGAATTTGGTGGCTAGAGTGTTCCAAGTTGTGATGGAACCTGCTGTAGTGATGTAGCCAAGCCTTAGCTCTGTCTTTCAAGGAATATGGGAAAACACGCAGTCTCATTGCTTTTTCAGCCGCTCGGTTGTAATTGAAAGTATCACAAACTTCCAGGAAGTTGTTGATGTGGGCATTAGGATCTTCAGTTGCATTCCCCCAAACTGAACAGACTGTTGTATCATCTGGATGCATGTTTTGATGTCACACGCATTTGCTGGTAAGGGAAGAAGTACAATACAGGAAATGAAGACGTCAACTACCGGAATAGTTCTGTCTCGAATGGGAATTGGTGGTGCAACCTCCAAAGGTTCAGGTTCCATGTTGATTAGTGCTTTTTGGTATTCTCGTCTTTTCTTTCTCACTGTCTGATGGTTCTTTCATCTCTGGGTCAAGCGTCGATTTCAAGCTTCTGGTTCATCTCATGTAGTGACTGAAAACTGATCACAAGAAAACAAAATAATAAGTAAAAAGAAATAGATACAAGTAAAGGTATCTAACCTGAAAACTAATAGTAAAAGAAAATAATCACCGGCAACGGTGCCAAAAACTTGACCGGTGTAATCACACGTGTATAACGCAAGCGTACATATCGTTCAGGTAATATAAATGTATGGATCCCATGATGACTTAATACCTAAGCTGTTAATTTATGAGCCAAATTTTTACAAGTATCTAATGAATTAGGTGTTGATTGATGGTGACTTTAAACTTAAAACTAGTAAATAAAATAGAGCGAAAGTAAATTAAAGGAAATTCAATATTATGAAACTATCCAGGGTTGTGATTCTTTCCAATATCTTTTAAGATGAGTGGTTATCTCATATTTGTGAAATATATTGGTTTACTAACTTGGAACACGAAATTATGCAAAAGCCTTTGTCGATGGTCAAATGCAAATACCCAGAGTAACTCAATTAATCATATGTCTATGTCAACCAAGTTACCTGAATTCATTAATATTAAGCTCCAATTGTGGCTACTGCCGCCCAACAGGTATATGTCTATCCTGTAAGGAAATTTATTAAAGGGTTATCTATCCTCAAGGAAGATCGTGGGCTATTAAGTCTAAGGCTGAAATCTAAAATTCCTTTGTCAAGTTTATTTTAAGTTTACCAAATCAATCTTATTAATGGCCAGTTAACAAGAAGCATTAAGCTTAAGATTTAATAAATAAACCTTTATATTACCCAAACTATAAAATAACCCCTTATAAACCGGTGATATTGGAATTCATCACAACCCCAGATAACAGGTTTAGTTACGACACATATCTAAGGTTAGTAAAAGCTTAAATAAAGTAAATGACATAAAGTAAAAGCAGGAAATTAAAAAGGTAAAAGTACAATAAAAGAAAATGATGGGGTTAGAGGATCCACTTTTATTACTTCTATTTAGATATCTCTCTTATTATAATATATTAAATTTGCGTGATAATTACCAACCGAACATATAGGCATTATCCTGATTAAGTCAAATTTATAATTAATTCCAACCGGCCATACAGGCGGTATCCATGTTAAGTCAGGTTAAAATCAATTTATTTAAGTCCAACCGACCATAAAGGCTTCTGTTTAGTATTATCTAGGTCACAGAACAATAAGTCTATTTCCTAATTTGTGATGTACTGATTCAAAAAGGATTCAGAAAGTTCCCTCCAATCATCTCTTACTTTCTATTCCAAGTCGTAGTACCATACTACCGGAGCTCCTTCAAATGACATCCCAAATATTTTCTGGACTTGGCATTGGGATAGGCCGGTTGAGCTCATCAATGAAACGTATTGTCGAAGATGTACCTTTAGGTCCCCATTCATGTTGAATTTCACAATTTTTGGCATCAAGAACTGGGAAGGCAGTCGTTCCTTAAAGGCCATGGCGCTATAGGCTAATAGATCTTCATGCTTGCCCTTTATTTTCTGAGCCACTGTCTCCATCTACTCCTTCAATTTCTGGAGTTCAACCTCAATTTGGGATTTGGCTGCTTTGCCTACAGCATATTCAGCCATGTCATCATCAAAAGTAGGGATTTCTTCGATCGTCTTATTCTCGGGCCCCTTATGTCTCCTCTTACTAGTCTCAGTATCTGCTACTTGTGGTGCTATCTGTATTGGTGTCACATTTCAGCATGTACTCTTCCAAACTTTTTTCTTCTACACACGTGGTAAGTCTCATATCTATCCTAGGTTTGGCTTAGCTTCTGTATCAACTAGGGGTACACAAGCTCGTTCTCTCCTATGCTAAAGAGTAAACCTTAGCTACCTTGGTTTCGTTCCATCATTAAAAGACAAAGGCCGCTTATTGACAAAAATAACTAGGCCTAATATGAGGATTGTGCCTTTAAATAAAAATGACGAATTAGAACTTTAGTAATCATGACTATTTGGGATGTGCTTAAAAACATTTAAGGATATCCAAATGGACTAAAACAAGGCGTATCCTTTCTGGATGAAAGTCAGTGTGGACATCAGACTCATGTTTGGTACATTTGAATTATAGCTAAATATTTTAGGCCTAATAAGTTTTTCATCCATAGTGGCCCATTATTATCTTAGAGAACTTTAACCTAATTATCACGAAATGTAAACTTGCTTCAGTTGAAAAGGCCTAACAAGTTTACATCTCATGGTAAAAGAATCAATGGACTTCAAATTCGTAGGGCCCAAACAAAAGCATTAGAGAGGCTTCTTCTAGGGAAAAAATCTATTGGTTCATGTGTGGGCTTATCAAGGGTCAGGCTTAGTCTCTCAACGATGAAGGATTGTCCATAACTAGGTCTCCCCACTCAAGGGTTCAATAGACCAATGAACACACTTTTTTTATACCCAATGATACAGGTTGTCTATAACTAGGTCTCCCCACCCAAAGGTTCGATCAGCCAAATGGACGCACCAATTTTCAATATTACGTGCCAATGTGTAATGATTATCATTACATACCAATTATCGTATTGAGTGAAAATGATTTCCCGATATGCATTGCCATCGGGGTTGAAAGGGTATGTGTAGGAGCGAAGCAGGATTTCCTGCTATGACATCGATGACCTTAACACTGTTGAGTTTGTAGCTCGTAGAGAGTACCATTTCAGACATCTTAAACTGGGAAGGCAATTGTTCTTTGAAGGTCATGACATTATAGTCCATGAGGTCTTCTTGCTTACCTTTTATCTTCTTGGCTACCATCTCCATTTTCTACTTCAACCTTTGGAGTTTAGATTCAGTTTGTAATTTGGCTGCTTTTTCAGCGGTATAGTCAGCCATGTCATCATCATCTAAGACATGTATTTCTACAACCATATGATTTTCAGGTCCCTCTTGCCTTCTCACACTAGTCTCGGCCCCTTTCGTTTGGGTGTCGTATGTATTGCTGTAAGGTTGGCAATAACGTTAGACAAGGTCTGTAACAGTTTTTCCATCTTGTTATTGTTTGCTTCTAATTGGTCAATACATGCACTATCACTACATGCATTTTAGTTGCTTGCCATTTCTACTATTTCTAGTTGCTTCTTAATGAGTCTACCTTGCTCTCTACCCCATTGTGCCATTATGATGGGTAAATGACAAAAATGTTAGGATGATGCATGTATGCATACACTTCATGAGATGCATGAAATACATGGTGTGCTCAAACATCAACATATACCATTCCAACTTTATTTTTCCTTCATATATGGTAAGTCCATATCTGCCCTTGGTTTTGCTTAGCCTATGCAATAACAGAAGATACAAAAGCTCGTTCTCTCCTATGCTAAGTGGGTAAACCATGGCTATCTTAGTTCCATTCCATCATCAAAAGACAAAGACCTCCCATTTACATAATGACTAAACCTAATATGGGGATCATGCCATTGTCTGGAAATGAGGAATTTGATCCTTTTTAATCTCGGTTGTTTTGGGATAGGCTTGAAGATGTTTAGGAATGTCCAAACGGGCAAAACAAGGCATACCTTTTCTGGATAAAAGGTAATTTGGGGTATCGGAATCATGTTTGGTGCTTTTGGATCTTAAATAAACTTTTTAGGCCCAATGAGATTTGCATACATGGTGGCCCATTGTCATTTCAAAGTACTGGTCCAAATTATCATGAGAAGGCAAACTTGATCCAGTTGAAAAGGCCCAAGAAGTTTTACTTTCCACGGTAAAAAGTTCAAGCAACTTCAAATGATTAGGGAACCAAACACAAGGACAATGTAAACTTCTATAGGATAACAACTACGGGTGTTTTTTTGTGGGCTCATAAGGGTATGCTTAAGCTCTTATTTAGGAAGGGTTGCCCACAACTACGTCTCCCCACTCAAGGGTTCAATCGACCAAGTGAATGCACCTTTTTATATTTCAAAAATCATGAAGGGTTGTCAACAACTAGGTCTCCCACCAATGGGTTCAATCGACCAAATGGACGCACTTTTATTCCCGAAGATATGTGTCAATAAGTGATGGTTATCATCACGTACTAATCCACTGCCTTGAGTGGAAGTGATTTCTGGATATGTATTGCCATCAGGGTTAACAAGGGTTTGCAAAACATGAAGACATGGTTATCCTTTATGTTGCCATAAATACTACAAGGCATTTTCTCGAAGCCGAAACTCTATCTCTAGTGGAGATTAGATATAGAGTTTTGGCCTCAAATAGCCCCGAACAGCAGGATAAAAACTGGACTGTTTTGGATTCGATTCGAGCCCAATGCACTGCAGAAATAGCCCCGGAAATGCATGGACTATGGCTTTGTTTCAGCTCTGATTTTTCACTTGAAAACTGCCCCAACACGGCGGTAAAACACCACAAAATGTTCCCCAAAATAACTCGATTAAAATGAAACCAAATCGAGTTCCGTTTCACCAAGTAAAGTGGCGGCAATGAGCAAAACAAAGCCTCACTACCGAGTACAACAAAAATGCGATGAAGAAGATGATTTTTTCGACACCACAAAGTCTTCCAAACTATATCTCGTTACCAACGGAAACTTGTGTGGGCAAGCCTCACAAAATCAATCCCTAAACTATTTAGAGATGAATGTCACACAACAACTTTTGTTATTTTATTTTTGTTTATCTTTTGTTTTCTCAACAACTTGAGAAGATTTGGAGAAGAAGAAGATAAAGGCTAAGGTTAGAATGAAAAGCTTAGGCAAAAAGAAAAATAAATCTTATTTTTTTACCTAGGGTTATTTGTTTCCTAAATAAACAAAATCCTTCATATTTCTCCATGTGTATATTCAGCCAATGCATATATTTTTCATTAATTTTGTAACAATTGTATTAACTTTCAATAAAGGCAATATCTATTATAAAAATAAAAAGTTAATACCTTATTAAAAGGTTTAACTTCCAAAATAATGCCAAGGATTTCTAAAACCAAAAAATTGGAATTCCTAATTTAACATTACATTAAACAAATTTGGAATTCCTAATTTGACCTTACATTAAATTATATCTTATATAATTTAATACATTTGTTTAAATATCATATATTTAATAAAACCATATATTAACTATTAATATAAAGTTTCAAGTGTGACAAAATAATATTATTAATCATATTAATATTATTTATACCTTTGTGAGTATATAATCAGACTATCCAATTATACTAAATCCGCTATAGTATATCGAGCTAATACAGGGACCAAATGGACCTACGGTTCCGAGTTCCAATAATCTCAAAATATTAATTAAGCTCTTAATTAAATATTTTGAATTATTAACTCCGGGTTATTCCACTAAAAACCCAAAGTTGCACTCTCGTTGCCACAGATGATATATTAAGCCGAACCAAGTCGATGTCCATCGATATAGTCACTACATACGAATAATGCATCATTTTATTTCAAAACATATAAAGCCATCTACATTACATGCAGCTCTAGCGCATACATCCCAACAATCACCCATTTGCACTAGAGCAAATGAGACATGTCACGTAATCCTAGACCATCTAGGTGATCTTCAAACACTTTAGCTGACAAAGTATTTGTAAACGGATCAGCCAGGTTATCTGCAGATGCAATCTTTTTGACAGTAACATCTCTTCTCTACGCTATCTCTCTAACGAGATTATATTTCCTCTCTATATGTTTTCCTCTCTTGTAGCTTTTTTGTTCTTTTGAATTTGCAATTGCACCACTATTACCGCAATAAAGTGTGAGTGGTTTATCCATATCTGGAATAACATCCAAATCTACCAAGATTTTATGTAGCTAGACTACTTCCTTAGCTGTATCACAAGCTGCTACATATTCAGCCTCCATTGTGGAGTCAGTAATGCAAGATTGCTTTATAATCCACCATAATATAGGCCCACCACCTAGGGTAAACACTGATCCAGATTTTGATTTCCTAGAATCGACATATGTCTGAAAATCAGAGTCTGTATATCCCCTTAGGATCATATCCTCACTGGAATATACAAGCATATAATCTCTCATTCTCTTAAGATACTTGAGATTATGTTTCACATCCACTCAGTGATCCAATCCTGGGTTCGACTGAAACCTACTGACTACTCTCATTGCAAAACAAATGTCTAGTCTTGTGCATAACATAACATATATAAGACTACCAACTGCTGAGGCATATGGGATATGTCTAATTTCCTCAACATCTTGAGGTGTCTTAGGAGATTGTTCCTTTGAAAAATGAATTCCATGCGGATAAGGCAGATTGCCTTTCTTGGAATTCTGCATCCAAAATCACACAAGGATCTTGTCGATATAGGATGTTTGAGACATAGCTTATAGTTGTTTCTTGCGATCCCGAAGTATCTGAATCCCATGTTCTAAAGTGTACCTATTAGGGATATGCCCAATACCCAACTTGTGGATGGGCTATATGTACATGTATTTGTAATATTTTCATTAAATAATAAAATGGCAATCTTTATTATACGTGTATTACATAGATTATATAAATCATCAAACACTGTAATAAGGCTCTTGGAGTAATAAGATGATGGCTTCCACGCCTTATGAGAATCATTACTCTTAAACGTTCCTAGTCATAGTTTTTTGAATAATCTGGGCGTTCATAAAACAGAGAGACTAGCATGAAGATATGATCCGCCCTTAAGTGGGGTAGCCGATCTCATAGGCTACTAGCGGAGATCTGTCCGCTTGGTGTATCACATGGATGCATGAGTTGCTCGCGTCCATCGAATTGACCACCGAAAGTTTTCACATGGAGTGTTTATCCCATGTGTCTGTGAGAACTTTCATGTATCGATTGTATACTAGTCCTTAGACTTGAGGTCTTTACAATATTATGTGTGGATCAAATAACTTTGAAATTCTCCTTCCCCAGTTCAAAATATCTGATCATAAGGGTATGATTGGGTCATTTGTTGAAACACATGAAGTTTGTAAAGATACAATAGAGAATCGCCACTCTCTCGGATAATATTTTCTTATAAGAGTAGTATTCCAGTTCGCGGGTTGATATCTGTGATCAGTGCTTCAGAAAGTGGCCACAGTGACAGAATCATGTGAGATTCTTGGGTTAGCACGATTCATGACACTATCAACATCATACCTTTGACTATATGGGTAGACATTTTCCATACCCTAGGTCAAACGGTGGGGATATATTGAGGCGAGTGACCGTATCATATGTAAATCGTATACAGAATAGGTATATATATCTTTCCTTCTCATTTGGGGGCCTTGGCATGTTGCTAGATGTCAACATTGGTCATTGAAATCTAACGTGTTAGGTTTGGTGCTCTGAGAGCCAATCCCGATCGTATTTATGTTCGATTCATGAATACGAACAATACCATTTTCCATAATATTACTATTTTAATGGAATCACCTATTGTCTTTTATATACGTATTCGATCTAATTTCGATTAGATTGATTAGATTGAAACTAAATCTAGTTTAGTGATATGTATATACATTAGACAAAGACCCTATGATTTACAACGTAGTGCACAGTTACAATATAGCGTGTAATTGACATTGGGAAGTTTTACTATAAGTTGTATATCCTTAAATTAAGTTCCTGGTCAAGATTTACTGACACAGCGTCGGTTAGTAAAATCCGTTGAGACCAGTAATGTCGTATATCAGACTTGGTCTGATGGTTTATCCCAATGAACTATGAGTTCCGAATGTTATTTAAATATGCTAATTGATAAGTCGGCGAGATTATTCCTATAGAGATTTGACGTTTATATCTATATCTCTGGGATAATCCGGATACCTGTGACGGAGGGATTATACGTATGCAGTGACCTTGACCTGTATGATTCAGTGAGTTTATCTGTGGTCGTCATAATTTACGGGTGGGTGAATTATGGACACGAAATTGGATTTCGTGACGGATATGCCTGAATCTAGAGTCTCACTAATGAAATATACTCGTAGAGCACTAAGGCAACTGTTATGAATAATACTGATTATTTATAACTCGTTTAATGGTTAAACGAAAAATACATGCGATCGGGACCTAACGGTCATTTCCGAATTAATGTGTATTTGTATTTAATACTTGATTTTATTAACTACACATTAATAAAATATCAATTTGTGATATTTGACATATATCATTAATATATGTATTTGAGATATTTAAAGTAAATATAATACACATATTTAAGATATTTATATTTATTATTTAATTGTTAAATAATTAAATTAATTAATAAAGTAAATATCTTTTTTAATGATTAAGCTTGGAAATGGCATGAAACCATTGGAACACATTTTGTTTGCTTTATTAAAGATAAAGTGTTAACTTTAATTTTGCAAAATGTGTGCCAATGATTTTTGAACAAAAAAAAAATTGTTATTTATTTTTGTTATCAATAATTTCGAAATTAGTGAAATTTGTATATCAAAATTGTTTTGATTCATTTTTCATACTAAGACAACTTCAACAAAATAATTATAAAGAGAGTTGAGAGAATATTGAAGAAAGAAAGCAAGAACAAAGCCAAAATTTTGGAATTTTTGTAAGTTTCTTACACTTTCTTCTACATAGAAAATGTTTCTATTATTTTTAACTTCAAATTGTGTTGTTAAGTTTGTTTCTATACTCTTTAAGTTTGTAATTAATTTTGTTGGAAACTTGTTTGAGGATGTTATGCATGTATGATTAATTTATGAGCTTATTAGTGTAATTAAGCTTAAATAAATTAATTAGAAATTAAAGTTGGCATTCTAGAGTTGATTAGCCATTCATAATTAACCTAGAATTGTTCTTGATTAATTTCATGATGGTGAGACTTGATTGGTGTGGTAATTGAATGATTAAATTATTGATTTTTGTCAATTTAATATAAATTGCCCAATTTGAGTAATTTGTGAAATTAGAGTTCTTAACCCACTCAAATTTTGGGGCTTTTCATATATATATATGTTATAATTTGATGTATATTTGATGTATGTCAAATTTGGGATTGATTGGATTTGATCTTGATGTGTTTTGAACAAATTGGGCCAAATTGCAATTAATAGAAATTCTGTGCTGTTTTCGTAATTCTGGAAAATTACTGGGCAGTTTCGAATTTCTGGAAAAGTTTCTGGATTATGTTGCAAATTGTATAAATTATTTTGGGATTGATTTGGAATCAATTAAATATGTATTTGAATATTTAAGGACCAAAATTATTAATTTGCAAAGTATTGGGGTCTCAAAGCAATTAATGATAAATATGATTTTTCAGATAAAAATTCAGTTTTTATTTATTGAGTAATTATAATAAATTAGTTTATTTTAATTGCCCAAGAAAAATATTAATCGAAAATTGTTTCGGAGTGAAAATACGCGAAAACGGTGTGTGAAAATCGGCGTTACCGGGTAACGGCTGCCCAAACAATGAACTTGACACTGTTCGGACAGCCCACGAACTGTCCAAATATTTTTGGGGCTGACTTGGGCAGTCCCCATGAGCATTGGTCGGTCGGTTCGGCCGAAACGCGTTTTATGCTATTTTGTGGAAAAACGTTTTCGCAAAAGTTTCGCGATATTTCTATATTATTTATGTCTTTATATGATATCGAATAAATATGTTTATGTGAAATATGAATAAATTATTAATATTTGATATTAAATAATTTATTCGTAAGTTTAAAAATTTTAAACTACGATTTCGCCCGAACCGCGCTCCTTCCGCTGCGCCTCCCTGTTTAGACCCCAACAAAAATGGTATCAGGGCGAGTCTGATCCTGGACGCCCGTAATGAATAGCCATTTAAAATTCAATGTTTAGTTTAATCATTAATTTATACATGCATGTGTTTATTTAATTTGATTAAATAGAGTAAAAGCATCTTTTGTTGGAAAATCCCGGATTTAAATAAGGTTTTAAGAAAGTGACTAGTATTTGGAATACCTGTTTCTTCGTCCGCCTTGTCAGTACGGATGTAAATATTTTCATGATGCTATGGCTGTAACGTGCCAAAGTTGTGCATTTATAGTTGAAGGTAGTTCATTTGCGCCGGTAGAACTTATATGATAAGAGATAAATTCAAGTGAAAATGGAAATCTTGAACGTGCCAAGGCTGTCCGGACTACATCGGTAGCTTGAGTTTGTCATTGAAAAGTTTAACCTTGATACACCTCCTTGTGAACGTGCCAAAGCTGTCATAACGAGAAACGATCAGGGCCGAACCCAGGAGTCACAGTGAGTGTGATTGACAATGATTTGTCTACCTAATGAATATACGTAGGCGAGAACGTGCCAAAGCTGTGAGTCAAAATATATTCATGGGGTCCACTTCCCATTAAGTAATTCAATTTAATTATTGAATTCTCGTTTCCGTTGGGGATTACGGTATTACGTAAAGTAGTGGGAGGCACTGCTAAGTTAAAAATCCTTAACTTATGTGGTGTGTAATATTATGTAAATTGTCGCTCATGT
Source organism: Zanthoxylum bungeanum (assembly GCA_019454045.1). Lineage (NCBI taxonomy): Eukaryota > Viridiplantae > Streptophyta > Magnoliopsida > Sapindales > Rutaceae > Zanthoxylum > Zanthoxylum bungeanum. Next base: position 180 of record SKCR01004457.1, on the reverse strand, counting down.
TGTTCCTTATTCTATTTGTTTGATATAATTAAACTTTTATCCACTGCATGCATATTATATATATGTTTTCTGACTTCAATTATGGTTGCATATTTCTAGAATATGTTCTAGATTAGAATAGATAATGATATAATCCTCCTAGATAGAATAGTTTCTTATGCAGTAAAGATTGACATGAAT
>SKCR01004456.1:0-26546 GCA_019454045.1 Zanthoxylum bungeanum | reverse complement strand
AAATCATCTTTCGGACAAGCCATGTTGAGATCTCTGTAGTCTACACACATTCTGACCTTCCCATCTTTCTTTGGTACCGGCACTATATTAGCCAACCACTCTGGATATTTTTACTACTTCCAGGAACCCCACATCTATCTGTTTCTTAACTTCCTCTCTGACTTTCTCAGCCCATTCTGGTCTCATCCGTCGGAGTTTCTGTTTTACTGGCCTCATATTCGGATAAGTTGGTATTGTGTGATGGGCAATGTTTCTGTCTACCCCAGGCATGTCCTCATAGGACCAAGCAAACACTTTGTCATATCTGACCAACACTTCTTCTAGTTTCTCCCTCTCTTCAGAGGTAACTTCACTTGCAATCAGAATTCCTTGGGGTTCTCAAGTGTACCCAAGTTAAATGCGGTAGTTCTGGCCGAACTGATATCAAATATGCTTGATTCGTGCAGAGTAAATGGAAATGACTCAGGCAAGTAAGCAAAAGAAATGTCTTTATTATTGGATAATGCGGAAGTACATTCAAACAATCAGGAAGGTAAATGTCTTCATCATCTATAGACACTTCTTCCCTGCAATCAGGTCTTCCTCAGGCTTTTCATCCTCTCCCAGAGTCAGGCTCTCCAACTTCATCAACTCTTCTTCCCAATTCTCTGCTTCCACAGCTTCTTTAGTCAGCGGTTTCTCACCCAACAAATCCTGGAAGATCTCAAATCCAGGCACCACAATCCCATTAACTTCCACAGGTTCAGGCTCCCCTTGTATATCCTGAAGCTTTCACAAAACATTCCATCAGTTTCAAGCCCTTTTTTCTTGACCTTCGGCTTTCTTCATCAGACTTATACCCCAAACCTTTCCGAGTGGTCTGTCCTTTGAAATCTGGCAACTTTGAACCTTCACCCGGTTCAAACTTCTTCATTTTTCTCATGATCCTAGCCACCCTAGGATCCACCCATTCCTCAAAAGTAGTTGACACCTGAAACCTTGTGAAAGGTTGTATCTCCAAGGCAGCCACAACATTATCTACCTCAGCCCGGATAGTAACAACTTCTCCCCCATACGGGAACTTGATCATCTGATGCAAAGTGGAAGGCACGCCCCCCCAGTTTGTGAAACAAGGCCTTCCCAACAATAAGGCAAAAGTGGCTGGGATGTCCAGCACTGTAAACTCAGACTTCATCTTCAATAGGGCCTACCTTGACCATAGCCACAAAGGTACCCTCAACTCCCCTTTTACTGTCATCATAAGCCTAATAGTCATACTGGAGGGGTCCAAGTCTGTTTTTCATACCCAATCTTGCCAGAATTTTCAACGGGCACACATTGATGGACGAACCGTCATCCACCATCACACATGAAGTTTTCTTGCCCCTCACTTCGGCCCTGATAAATAGAGGCCTATTATGATTTCTCCCTTCCGGCGGGAGTTCATCCTCAGAAAAAGATATCTGCAAAGCTTCTTTCTGAACTGACCCAACAAACATTGCAGGGTTGGCATCTTCCGGTACCACGATTTTGCTCAAGGCCTCAACCATGGCCTGCCTATGCTCTCGAGAAGCACATAACAGTTCTCAGATACTCACTTGTGCTCTAGTCTTCCTCAATTGCCTCAGCACTATATCCCCCTCGTATTTTCTGCAGCCTCTCAACACTTCTCTGCCATCTGTCAAATTCCTTACCCTTCTCCGCCATATCATTGTAAAAACGACTGCGCGTCATTCCCCTCACTTCTTCCTCGTCACTGCTAGAGAAATCAAGCCAAAAGTTTTTTCCTGCCCAGTCTCATCTTCACTAGTACGATCCAGATTCCCAGGCAAAAGGCTTGAGGGTGAATGATTTTAGGACAAGGTCTTCTGGGAGGCCAGAATTGATCATATAGGCTGGTGGTGGTACGGCGCGTATTGGGTAAGGGGTTTCTGTGTGTGTCAGGCTGTTCTGTTTCTGGGTCAGGTATTTTCTTGGAGTCTATCAGGTCTTGGATTTCATGGCGGAGTCGGGCGCAATTGTCAGTGTCATGGCCCTTTTGTTGGTGAAAGTGACAGTAAAGGCTTAGGTTATAATGTGATGGTAGGGGATTGGGTAATGGTTTGGCTTCTAAGGGTTTTAAAAGCCCTTGCCTCTTCAGTTTCTCTAGCACCTTGCACAGGGGCCTTCCCAAGTTGGAAAACTGTCGGTTCCGGATAGCGGCAATCTCAGCAGAAACGGGCTTTGCTCCCGATGTTCCCCCATTGGGCCTCCTATTCAGACCATAGAATTTCTATTCTCGGCCTCTTCTTCCTCAATGTCCATGACAGTTTCCCTCAACTGCCGAAAGTCTGCAATCATGGAGGTCATCCTCCTCAACTTGCTGTAAATGGAGGGCTTGGTGCCCTTAATGATCATTTTAATCTGGTCCTTCTCTGAGTGCCTAGTCTGCATCTTAATAACTGACCCCTCCACCGGTCCACATACTCCTTAAAACTCTCCTCCGCTTTCTACTTAACATTCTCCAGATCACGGAGTGACAGATCGATCTCTAGGTCAGTGACATACTGCTTCAGGAAAGCATCAGCCAACCCTCCCCAATCTTCCTTCACTTTCTTCTCAAACTGTGGTACCACACCACGGGAGCTCCCTCGAGCGACATTCCAAACATTTTCTGCACTTGGCGTTGAGACAGGGCAACTGAACTCATGACTGATACAAACTATTGGAGATGCACCATTGGATCCCCATTCCCGTTAAACTTAGCCATATCAGGCATCTTGAACTGTGCCGGCAACTGTTCCTCGAAAGTCAGCGTGTCATAATCCAGCAGATCCTCATTCTTACCCCTCATATTGCGGGTAACCGTCTCAACCTGATCCCGAAGTTTCTGTAACTCTGCCTGAGACCCAGATACTCTACATGCTGCATACTCTGCCATATCATCATCAAAAGCGGGGGTATCATCCCCCAATCTATTCGGAGATTCCTCTTGCCTCACATCCCCAGAATTAACCCCGGCACGAGACCCAGCTATACCAGCCATAGCAGTAGTCAAGCCTGCAACTGTTCAGTGATCTTGGCGAGACCGTTCTCTAACTGATCCATACGGGACACCTCATTATCGTATTCACTCATACTTGTTCTTTTAGTGAGTGAGTCTTGTCCCTTCTCTAACCCAAACGGTATCTATGATGTCTTTTTGAGACATATATAGTGTTAACATGATATATGTATGTATGAGGTGCATGAGATGCATGTAACATATATAACATACTAAATCAATTATAACTCTCAAACAAATCGGCCCGTTATTTTTTAGAATCTTTCGGGCTATTGTCATAGGAGAGTGAACCCATCCCATTTAAATGGCCCAATGAGTTCATATCTCATGACAAAGTGCCCGACTAAATCCAAATGGTAACGTTTCGAACACAATCACAAAGTGGCCCATCAATTACTTAGAAGCCTTTGGCCCAATAGTCATGAAATACGTTCTTGTCCCAGTTTAAATGGCCCACAAGCCCATATCCCATGACAAATGGTCCAAATGGATCTAAACGGCGATGTTCCCAAACACAAGCATAGAAGAAAGATGATGCAAACATGACATAATAATTTCTACATAATGGCCTATCAACATTTCAGAAGCTTTTGGCCTAATAGTCATAAGGTGCGAACTTGCCCCAGTTTAAATGGCCCAGCAAGCCCGCATTTCTGACAATAGTCCAACTGCATCCAAATGAGGATGGTCCACAAGCACATATTCAAGGAAATAATTGTTACTTTAGCCAACCCGGTCTATGGGTGGGTTAGCTAGAGTATAGACAAAAGCTCTCACCGGCGAAGGACGGCCCACAACTAGGTCTCCCCACTCAAGGGTTCGAGCAACCAAGTGAGCGCACCCTTTTTATACACTAAGGTACGTGCCAATGAGCTATGGTGTGTGACGGACTGTCAAATGGATTTCGTTGTAGATTCCCCAGAGGGAGGTGGAGCGAGGCTCACTTAAATACCCAAGCCTCTTAGGCTCTTATCGCTTGGTGTCAGGAATAAACAACGAGTCCTCCAAATTAGTCCATCACAATAGGCTACGAGTAGATGGCTATCTAGGTGCTTCACAGCTTTTCCTTCTAGAAAGGTAGTGAATGAAGGAAGACACCAAACCATTACCTAGCCTCAAAATGCCTTTGATTAAACCCTCACTTTATCCACTATAGACACGGTCATTAAAACTTAAATCCAAACATCACAAGACAATATTTTGGGCCGATTCTCTATCCCCAGTGGAGTCGCCAGACTGTGGGAACACAGAAACTGGGCGACGCATGCTGTCCGGGCTCGCGGCCCGGTCGGGAGTACGGAGTAGCCACGGGGGACTAAAAGAGAATAATGGAGTCGCCACCCGGTGTGAACCGGGAAAATGAGATTTAAGGCCGCACTCACCCCTCGCAAGGGAAGACCTCAAACCGTTGGGTTCGGAATGGTCCCTTACTTATGCCACTTGTAATGAAAGGATTTATATAATAATTTAATTAGGCTTAAGTAACACTTATTTCTAAGAATATCATGCTTCTACATTCACATACATACATCAACAAGTTATCTAAATTTATATGTAACACATATTCGAATTTGCATGCAGCCTATTTGCATGTAATCTATGTCTCAATTTTCATACATAAGGATTATCATACGGCAAGCATACAAGTTAATTAACGCATTGGTGGACAAGAAGCGCAAACAAAAGCATTCTTACTAACATGCATATTAAGAAAAGATATTTAAGCGCATAACAGAAATAGACAACTAGAGGGGTAATACAAATGCATAACATAAAAAGGGGTAACTATATGCTAAGATGGATATGTCGTAATGTGATACAAGAGGATCTGTTCACCGTGTGCATTCGTGCAGCGTTCGTAGACGCGTTCAAACGGTAACAGAAGGTTCTCGTTCGAGTAGCGTTCGTAAACGCGTTCGAACGGAAATGAAACAGAATGCTCACGTTCGTATGGCGTTCGTGAACGCGTTCGAACGGAAATGAAACAGAATACTCACGTTCGTATGGCGTTCGTGAACGCGTTCGAACGGAAATGAGACCTGATGCATGATAAGGCAAAATGCACGCACGTTCGAGTTGCGTTCGTAGACGCGTTCGAACGGGGACAGATCTGATGCATGAAATGGGACGCAATGCGTAAATGGAAAATAGTACAATGCGAGGCGCGGCAAAGCATCGTGGTAAATGGCTTTAACCCTTCCCCATAGGGGATCTTTCATTCCACTTACTAAGCCCATGCGCTCGATCGCATCATGCATACAAACATAAAGACAATCATATCAAACTAAGTATGCCCGATTGAACGTATCTTGCATCCAACCGAACACACATCACCGCGCGCGGCAAAGCATCGTGGTAAGGGGCTTTAAACCCCTCCCCATAGGGGATCTTCATCCACTTTAAGCCCATGCGTTCGATTGAGTCATGCATACAAAGAATTAAACACAATAATATCAAACTTAGTGTGCCCGATTGAACGTATCTTGCATTCAACCGAACACACATCAACCGCGGCGCGGCAAGCATCGTGGTAAAGAGTTTTAACCCCTCCCCATAGGGGATATTTCATTCCACTTACTAAGCCCATGCGGCCCGGTTGAATCATGCATAAATAAGCAATATGCAGAATTCAAGTGACGAAAAAATAAATAAACCAAAACAACACAAAGCAAAAGAGGGTGCCGTTTACTCAAGCGGTACGTGGAGTTGTGTCCCGAGTATAGATCATATTACCGTCCATTCGGAATCGGCTATGAAATTTATGTCTGGGTTTCCATCTGATATACCGCGAGAGTTGACACATCTCTCATTTTATTCCACAGCCACAACATACAACATCTCATAATTCATGCATATTTATCTACTCAAGGGCCACAACATGCATTTCAACATGACAACCATGCAAGCAATATTTAACCAATAATACAAAGAAAACGAGTGCGAAAGATACCCTCAGGTCTAACCTTTTTGCCAACTTTCAGGCTTGCGTTTCACAGACGTCGGAAGGGTACAGCTCCTCAACTTCTTCGGTTCACTGGTTTAGCGTCCTAGCTCACTGCTTTGCTGTTTGGACTCCGTTCTGCTACTGTTCGGCCTCTGTTTTGCTGCTCACTGTTCAGGTCACCTGTTTTGACATTTCCACGGACTGTCCCGAGTTTTTTGTGGGGTTCTTAGTGCAGTTGTGTGTGATTATTTTAAAGATTATGAATGCAGTTTTTAAGTTACTGTTTTTTAAGGTTTTTTAGGGAATGTTAAGTGTATTTTGCTACTGTTTTAGGGTTTAAATTGCTGCTATTTGGGCGTGATTTAGGGACTGGTTTGGTCAGTTTCGGTGGGAAGGGGCTGCTGTTCGGGGGTACTTTAGCGGGTTTGGGGCGTGTTTGGGCTGCCGTTTGGGGTATTTTTTTCGGTGATGTGTGGAGGCTTAAGGGTTGCTATTTTCGGTTATGGAATGGAGGATAATTTGTGAGGTTTATGGACGTGTAGGGCTGATCGGTTTTGAAGGTACGTTTAATGTGAAGGCTTGAGGTTCTTTCTTTTCTCTTGTGATTTAGTGAGTTGTGTGTATTATGTGTATGAGCTAGGGGTTGAAATTCTTTTCTTCTTTTTTTTCTTTGTGATGGGCGTTGTGACTAGGAGTGGGAGGGCTTTGGTGGTTTTAGGGTGTTATATAGAGAAGGGTTAGGGCTTCACCTTGTCTCACAAGGAAGGGATTTTGGCATTAAAATGAGGATTGATTTGGTGTTGAGCAAGGAAAGTCAACGATTGAGGGGGACCATCTTGGCTAGAATTGGAAGTCAAATATCTTTAATTTGTTATGATTGATTTTAATTAGGCATGAATCTTTTTAATTTAGTATGTGATTTGTTTAGTTAGGAAGTTAATATATTTGATTTATCTTCATTAGGTATGATATATTTTGTGTTTTATTTAATTGGTAAATGGTTTAAATATTTTATTTAATATTTAATGTTTAATTTAATTAAATTGGGATGTGTTTTATTGGCTTTGGGGAGCTAATTGGGATGGGTGGGTGCGTGGTAGCGGTAGCAGCAAAACCAGAAACACCGACGTCGTTCGAACGCCAATTCGAACGCCACACGAACGTCCGCAATCTGCCTGACGTTCGAACGAAGTAACGAACGCAGCACTAACGAAGACAGTGAGCTTGTGAAATAAACTTGATGACGTACTTATTCTGAATTTCCCCTTCCGACCTCCGTTTCCCGCAATATCCTTAGTTAAAAAGGTAGTGCCTCCAACTGAGACTCATCATCGGGTTTCACATGCAAAAATGCAATGCCTACACATGTGCATAAGCATATGATCGCGTATTTGTATATGTATGAGATGATTGGATATGTATGATTTAGGTATAAAGGATCGGTAAAAGAAATAAGTTATGACTTCAAAATTTTAATAGTACGTGTAAATGTGCGTCATTGGGATAAGTTTGTTATTGATTAATATATACGATTTAGCGGTATAGAGGTTGAGTTGGTATAGGCTAAGTGTGGGACACAGGACCTGGGCGACGCATGCTGTCCTAGGCTCGCGGCCTAGTCGGGAGTACGAGTAGCCACGGGGGACTAAACCGGAGAATAATGAGTCGCCACCCGGTGTGAACCGGGAAAAGATTTTAAGGCCGCACTCACCCCTCGCAAGGGAAGACCTTAAACCGTTGGGTTCGGAATGGTCCCTTACTTATGTCACTTGTAATGAAAGGATTCATGTAATAATTTAACTAAGCTTAAGTAACACTTATTTCCAAGAGTATCATGCTTCTAAATTCTCATATGCAAAATAAAACTTATGTGTACATTTTTACGTATATCTCATATTTAAAATTGCATGCTTAACATATATCAAGATAGCAACGAACATACAACTTTACATATCACATTCAGGAAAACACAAGCACACATATTGACCATACAAGCACACATATGGGCACTTTTCCAAGCGGTACGTGGAATTGTCGCCCAAGTACAGACCGCACTACCGTCCATTCGGAATCGGCTACGGAGTTTACGTCTGGGTTTCCATCCGATATACCGCAAGAAATAATACTCAAATGTTATCATGACATAAGCATACGAATTGTAATACATTGACACATTTGCATAAGAAAGATCAACCAATAGGCAATTATGCATGAATATAATAAGACAGACTCAGTTCAGTGTGTGCACGTTCGTGTAGCGTTCGTAAACGCGTTCGAACGGAAATGAAACAGAATGCTCACGTTCGAGTAGTGTTCGTAAACGCGTTCCAACGGAAATGAAACAGAATGCTCGCGTTCGTATGGCGTTTGTTAACGCGTTCGAACGGAAATGAGACAGAATGCTCACGTTCGTATGGCGTTTGTTAACGCGTTCGAATGGAAATGAGACAGAATACTCACGTTCGTATGGCGTTTGTTAACGCGTTCGAACGGAAGTGAGACCTGACACATGATAAGGCAAAAACACATGCGCGTTCGAGTTGCGTTCGTAAACGCGTTCGAACGGGAACAGACCTGATGCATGAAATGGGACACAATACATAAACACAAAATAAAAGGGCGCGGCGAAGTACTGCCATAAAGGTGACCTTTTGGGGCTCTTGATCTCTCAAAGAGAGGACCTTTAGACCAACATACTAAGCCCATGCGCGTCACATCACACATACAAGAATAGAGCCAATCATATCAACCAAATATGCCCGATTGAACACATCTTACATCCAATCTGAACACACATCAATCGGCGCGGCAAAGCATCGTGGTAAAGGGCTTTTAGCCCCTCCCCATAAGGGATCTCACATCACACTTACTAAGCCCATGCGCTCGATTGACTTATACATACGAAAATAAAGATAATAATATCAAACTAAGTATGCCCGATTGAACGTATCTCGCGTCCAACCGAACATACATCAACCGGCGCGGCGAAGTAGTGTCACGAAGGTGGCCTTTTCGGCTCTTTGTCTCCCAAATGGAGGACCTTTGGACTAACTCACTAAGCCCATGCGCTTGGTTGAATCATGCATAACTAACGACATATTGAATTCAAGTAAAGCAAACTAAATAAACAAGAGCAACATAACAAAAGAAAGATGGTGCCGTTTACCCAAGCGGTACGTGGAGTTGTGGCCCGAGTACAGATCATATTACCGTCCATTCGGAATCGGCTATGAAATTTATGTCCGGGTTTCCATCCGATATACCCATGAGAGTTGACACATCTCTCATTCATCCAATACCCACAACATACATCATACACACGACGGACACCACAAATACAGAAAATATAATCAAAATAAATGGCCAGAAAACAAAATGAGAATAAGTGTGAAAGATACCCTCAGGTCTAACCTTTTAAGCCGTCTCTCGGACTCACGTTCCACGAAGATCGGAAAGGGGTAAAGCTCCGCAACTTTTCTGGTCCGCTGGTTCAACGTCCTAGCTCACTGCTTCGCTATTTTGCTTACGGTTCGAACTCCGTTCTGCTCCTATTCGGCTCCTGTTTTGCTGCTCACTGCACGGGCCACCTGTTTCAACGTTTTCAAAGAACTATTCCAAGTTTGTGTGGGTTCTTAGTGCAATTATATATGATTATTTTTTAGATTATCTATGTAGTTTTTATGTTACTGTTTTTTAAGGATTTGGGCTGCTGTTTTAAGGTAATCTAGGAGGTTGTTTAGGCGTGTTTTAGGGTGTGGTTTTGTGGTGATTTTCGGTGGTGGAGGGCTGCTGTATAGGTGGCTGTTTCGGCTATGGAGGGTGGTGGCTTGTGGTGGTTTCTTTGTTTTCTTTCTTGTGTATGTGTGAAGTGTTTTTCTCTTTTTGCTTGTTTGGTCTTGGTGTGTAGAGAGAGTCTAGGGAGATTTCGAGAGAGTTTGGGTGTGAATTATATGTGTCAAGGAGACAAAGGCTTTGGTGAGGGGTTGTTTATATAGAAGATGGCTAGGGTTTCACCTTTTCTCACAAGGAAGAGATCTTGTTTCCAAATTAGGAGAGATGAGAAAGGTATACACAAGATTGAGGGGGGACAAGATATTTTAAATTAGGAAGTTGTAATATTTAATTTGTGTTGGTTTAAGAATACAAATATTTTATATTGGTAAATATCTTATTAGATTAGGAAGTCAAATATATGATTGGCTTTAATTGGTTAGGATTGATTTTAATTTGGTATGATTATATTTGATTTAGTATGTGATTTGTTTAATTTAGGCATGATTTTAGTTTAAGTTGGTAATTGTTTATTTTAATTGGTAAATGGTTTAAATGTTTTATTTAATGTTTAATATTTAAATTAATATTTATTTATTTAATTGGGATGTGTTTTATGGGCTTTGGGGAGCTAAATGGGCTGGGCGTGAGGCTAGCAGCAAAACCAGAATTACCGACACCGTTCGAACGCTTCCTCGAACGCGACACGAACGCCCGCAATCTGTTTCCCGTTCGAACAAAGTAGCGAACGCAGCACTAACGAAGACAGTGAGCTTGTTTGTTCTGAATTTCCCCTTCCGATATCCGTTTCCCGCGGCTACCATGACTCAAAAGGTAGTGCCTCCAAATGAGGCTCATCATCGGGTTTCACATGCGAAAATGTAATGCCTACAGTCGCCCCCACTTTGATGGGACTTGTGTAATGTGCAACAGTGACAATCCTATCAAAGTTTATGCAATGCATTTTCACTTACCTGGCTCGCCAGCTGCCGCTTGACTTACCATGTGTTGAGTTGAGTTGGTGATGTAGTGGACCTCGATCCTGGGACGTATCCCCATACTGCAAGTGATTTGGGCCTTGGCCTTAGGATTCATTCCAAAACTGAGATTTATTCTTGGATTCGTTCCAGAACTGAGATTTATTCTTATGGATTCCTTCCGTATTCTGAGATTCATTCTCTGGATTCCTTCCAAATTCTGAGATTCCTTCTCTGGATTCTTTCCAAACTCTGATGATGTGGGCCTCGGCCCTAGGATTCATTCCATAACTCTGACGACGTGGGCCTCGGCCCTAGGATTCATTCCCGGATTCGTTCTTGGATTCATTCTAAACTTTGATGATGTGGGCCTCGGCCCTAGGATTCATTCCTGGAGTGCCATTCCCGGCTTGTTCATTCTCGAACCGTGTTGAGATGAGGCTTTATTCCTCCCGAGCTTTATTCCCGAACTGTTGAGATGAGGCTTTATTCCTCCTGAGCTTTATTCCCGAACTGTACTGACATGAGGCTTTCTTCCCCTCGAGCTTTGTTTTCAAACTATACTGATATGAGGCTTTCTTCCTTTTGGGCTTTGTTCCCTGACTGTGTTAACTGTGGGCTTTGTCCCCGAACTGTACTGAATGTGGGCTTTATTCCCGAGTTTGTAGGCTTTCTTCCTGAACTGTACTGAATGTGGGCCTTATTCCCGTACTGAGCTGAATGCAGGCTTTCTTCCTGAACCGTTACTGTAAGGTGGTCCATTCCCGAACTGTTACTGTAAGTTGTTCATTCCTGAACTGTTATCGTAAGGTGGTTCATTCCCGAACCGTGCTTCCATTCTTGGAGTGCCATTCTCGGCTTGTTCATTCTTGAACTGTCCATTCCCGGACTATATCTCCATTCTCGGAGTGTCATTTCCGACTTGTTCATTCTTGAACTGTCCATTCCCGGACTATATCTCCATTCTCGGAGTGCCATTCTTGGCAGAACTGATCTGACGTAATGTGGGCCTCGCCCCCAGAATGCCATACCCGGCAATGCTGATACTGATGCTAATACGGGCCTCGCCCCAAACTGATGCTGATGTGGGCCTCGGCCCTGGGATTCATTCCCTGGATTCATTCCAAAATTCTGCTGATGTGGGCCTCGACCTTGGGATTCATCCCCAAAACTGATGCTGAAGTGGGCCTCAACCCATGCTGATACTGATGTGGGCCTCAACCCATGTTGATACTGATGTGGGCCTCGCCCCCAGACTGATATTGTACTGTCGCTGCTTTTGGTTGACTTGCATTTTGACGCTTTCTCTTTTTCGTTGTTGAAACCTGTGATTTACAAAACAAAACAAACACAAAAAAGAATGCCAAAATACGTTACGTGTATGCATGCATGGATGAAGTTCCTATTCCGTTGGGTTAGGTTTTCTATCAATTCTCTTGATGACTGTTTAGTCTTCTCTTCCTTATGCAAAGAACTACTTCATTCTATCTTCGTTGACTGGCTCGATGTACTTATTCCTTTCCAAGTTTTGACAATCTCACTGTCCTCATTTCCCAGTTTCTGAACGGCTAACTTATCCTTTTTGCTTGCTTTTTCTGAGGATCCCCCGTGTTCTGAGCATCTTAATACCAAGATTGAATGCTTTTGTCACCTACACTCATGTTGCAAGTTGAGAAGTGGAGATTCAGACAAGTAAGCGAAATGAACTTCTTTATTATTGTTGAGAAAAGGTCCGAACAAGCAAACAAAATCAATGTCTTTATTAAAAATGCAAGATAAACTTGAGGAGAAAAGCCAGTGCCTTCTTCCTCAGCCTATGGTTCTTCATTCTTGTCATCCCTTATCCCAATGAATGAAGCTGAGTGGTTGAGAGCCTGGAGGACAAGGGTTTCGGGTAGGCCAGAGTTGATCATGTAGTTAGGTAGGGGATTTCTGTGTGCATTGGGTTGTTCTCATGAATGAATCTCTTACCTCGATCTACTCCATTTGATCTTGTAAATAAATGCTAAACTCTGGGGGTTTGTGCCACATTTCTAAACTTCTTAATGAATAATATCTCCCATAAAATTCTATCTATCTCTTGTTTCTTACTACATAATGTTTAGCAAGGTGTATTATAAATACTCAATTCTTTATGATACGAGCTTAGGTTTTTCTTCGAATTGGTACTCGTACTTAACTTGTAAAGTACTTCATGAATTCAATATATTTATACTAATAGGGGCATATCGATGACCATTTTAACTGAATCATTTCTTTAGCCTTTATATTCTTTGCTATGTTAACACTGATTTAAAATGTCACTTAGGGTTCCTGTTACTCCTTCCTCTTAATGTATCACTATTGTTCTTGGTAACTCAACCGATGATTTTATTTCTTCCAACTTCAAGTATAACTTAAGGTCTTCTCTCTATTTCTTCCATCCATTCTCATCTAGTGCCTATGTATTATTAGAGGTGACAATACTTCCTATCATTAAGTTTCTTCACGTTCTACCATAGCTCAGGATTAAGGACAATATTTATTTCTAGTAAAATCTACATGTTCAACCTGAACTTGACATTAATCTTCTTAATTTTATAGCTTAACTATCTTATTTATTTTCTACTGATTTTTAATCACTAATAGCTCCCTTTACATTCTTTTATCTCTACCGATCCGAGGAACTAGTACCTTATAGTCAAGCTCTCTACATACTCCAGGCTCCTCTTCGGAGTTTTCCCCAACATTCTAACTCTCAAGATATTATTCCTTACTATTAATGTCAATTCCAACTACTTGATTCTGGTCATTGCGTATATACTTTTTGTTTCTTCTTCAATGACATTTTCAATCTTATCTCAACTATAAGAAATTGCTATTCCGTAGCATTACTGGGCTTAACTATGAGAAGTTTGTTTTATTACCCGTGTACTTCTGACATTATTTATTTAATATCTTCTATAGTGTCATCTTACTTCGACAGTTCTATCTTCAAGTATTCTACTAATTGTCATTTGTCTTCTTTCCTACTATATTCTATACCTGAACTTATGTGGTCTATGATTCTGTCTTTCTATCCACAAGGGTATCAATTCTTACAATTCCCCAGTTATGTCTATTATTGGTTCTTTTGCATTCCGTAATTGCTTGACTACTACTTTCTTTCTTAATCGTCTCATATAGACTAACTTTCTTCTAAACCTTTTACTTAACACCAATTTCTTCCTCTTTACTGCGTTCTTGTACTAAATTTGAAGACTGTTATATTTCAGCACTATTTTTACTGTGTATCCATTTATTTATGGGAATACTTTTGGGTAATTACCAAGGTCTATCTTTGCTGTTGTTGTTTGTCAAGGGTTGGGAGAGTGGAGACTGGTCCTGATGTTTTTCTGGTGGTTGTAGTCTCACTACTTACCCATACAGTGGTCGTACTTGTTGCTTATTTATAAGCCTAGAACTCCCATATTTACCATATGGCGTCGAATTTCGTACTAAAATTCTTCTGCTAGATACTACTCGAGTTTTCTGTTTCACTTCACTCTTGATACTTTTTCGGACTATTGGTGATATTACCTCTTATTATGAACCTTCTCTAGAGTCATGCTCTCTACAATACTCTACCATGTCGTCTCTGTTGCTTATCTACCTTAAGTCGTTACTTTTTCTTAGAGTCCTACTAGACTCCATCTTGTTATTCTTCCTTATGAAGCTTACTCTACTACATAGATTTCTTTCTTATCTCAGTTCCTTGGACTCCTTATATTTTTACTCTCCTAGAAACTCTATCAATTTCAATTGCTTAGGACATATTTGTTGGGGTTGGTGCTCAGAGCGCCAATCCGTATCGTATTTATGTCTGATTCATGAATACAATCAATTCTTTTTTCCATAATATTACTTATTTATGGTTGCACCTTTTTTTATATATATGTATTCGATCTGATTATGATTAGATTGAAACTAAATATGGTTTAGTGATATGTATATATTAGACAAAGGCCCGATAATATATAATGCAGTACACAGTTATAAAGTTAGTTTGCAATTGACATTGGGAAATGTCACTGCTAAATGTATATATCAAATACAGTTCCTGGTCAAGATTTACTAACATGGGTCAGTTAGTCAAATCCGTTGAGACCAGTACATGTTGTATATCGAGACTTAGTCCGATGGTTTATCCCAATGAACCATGAGTTGGGGAGACTCATATAGACGTGTAGGTGTTTATAGTTGATAAACACTGAACGACTCACCGAAGATTCTTAATGGATGGTACACCAACGTCAATAAGAATCTTCTCGGGTTGAGTATCATAATGGTCCTTCAACTTGAGATACCACTGTGGATGTATGAGACATCCTCCACACTTAGATGACAGTCACGTCACCGATCTATTTAGACCAGACCTCCACTTGTTCGTTGGGTGTGGACCGATCCTCAGGATATCTTGTGTGTATCAAGATATGATCCATCAGTTCTGTATACAGAGCATAAGTAGTCCATATGCGATTAGCAATCTGTTAAATCTATGGCCATAGTATACTTCGGAAGTGAGTTCCGAATGTTATTTAGAGATTACTAATAGATACGTCGATGAGATTATACCTATAGAGATTTGACGTTTATATCTATATCTATGGGATAATCCGGATACCTGTGACGGAGGGATTATACGTATGCAATGACCTCGACCTGTATGTTTCAGCGAGTTTATCCGTGGTCGTCATAATTTACAGGTGGGTAATTATGGACACAAAATTGGATTTTGTGACTGATATACCTGAATCTAAAGAGTCTCACTAATGAAATATACTCGTAGAGTACTAGGGCAACTATTATAAATAATGGTGATTATATAAATCGTTTAACTGTTAAACGAAAATACATGCAAATGGGCCGAACCTTCATTTCCTAATTAATGTGTATTTGTATTTAATATATGATATTATTAAATACATATTAATAAATTGTCAAATAAAGATATTTGACATATATCATTTATATATGTATTTGAGATATTTAGAGTAAATCTAATACATATATTTGAGATATTTATATTTGATTAATTAATAAATTAATTAATTGTTAAATAATTAATATAATTAAAATATAAATATCTTGTGAAATGATAAAGTTAGGAAATCATTATTAAGTGTAAATTGTTGACTTTATATTAAAGGAAAAAGGTTGTCAAAATGATTTTGACTTCATAAGATATTTGTTTAAATTGTTTGAAAAATGAAAATATCTTTTCCTTTATTTTCCTTGAATTTCGGCCACACCCTTTACCATATATAAAGTGTTATATTTTTCATAAGCTTAACCTAGTTCAAGCCTCGAAAATAAAACATAAGTAGGTTGAGAGAAAAAGTGAAGGACAAAGAAGAAAATCTAAGGAAAAACTTGGATTTAGTAAGTATTTTCCACCTTTCTATTAGAGGGAAATTTGTTCCCTTTGATCTAGGCTATAACATAGGTTGTTCTTAAGTTTTTCTACTCTTTCTTGTTTATGTTTTTGAGTGTTGGAAGTTTTGATAATGGGTGAATGCATGTATGGTGTTGAAAGAAAGCTTATAATGTGTTATTTCAAAGTGGTGAGACTTGTTTGGTGTGGTAGAGACTTGATTGAAACATTGGATTTGTTTCATTTGTTCAATTTAATGAATTTGAAAAATTAGGGTTTATACCTTTTCCAAATTGGGGCTTTTCATATATGTGATGTGTATTGATGTATATATGATGTATATCAAGTTTGGTGATGATTGATTTCATCTTGACTTGTTTTGAACAAGATTTGACCAAAATGCACAAGTTGGAAACCTTTAGGCCCTTCTCGGCAATTTTGGTTTTTTTTTTGTGGGATTTGAGTTGCAATTTGTATTCTCATGTATTGTACATGTTGGAAATCATTTTAGAACTGATTTGGAATCACCTAAAATTATATTTGACAATTTGAGAACTAAAATGAACAAAATGCAAACTTAAAGGACCCCACGACAATTTGGCTAAAATTATGGTTTTTGTTGCAATTTGATTTTGACATGTTGGAAATGTTGGAAATCATTTAAGAAATGATTTAGAATCATCTAAAATTGTATTTGACAATTTTAGGACTAAAATGATCAATTTGTAAAGTATTGGGGCAATTCGGTAATTACTAAGAAATTTGATTTCTTGTGTAATTTTTCAGAATTTGGTAATTAGGTAATTAAATAAATAAGTTTATTTAATTGATCCAATAAAAAATTTTGAAATTCGAAAATTTTGATTTTCGGCTTTTCCGCTGCGTTACCGGTATTCCCCCATAAAACCCTATCAAAATGGTATCAGAGCGAGTCTGATTCTTGGCCCCTTGATATGATTGGCCCTTTAAATCTAATTTTTATTCTTGTCTTTGCTTAATACATGCATGCTTTAATTTAATTTGATTAAATTTAAAGTGTATGACACTTTATGGAATATCCCCGCTTAATAAGGTTTTAAAGTAACTAGTATTTGGAATACTTGTTTCTTGGTCCGTCTTGTCAATACGGTTTAGGAATATTTTTTCATGACTACATCCGAGACCGTGCCTCTTGTGTGAGGGTGTAGCCGATACATATTTATTTATGTCAGATGTATATCAGATACTAGATAAATTCAAGTGAAAGTGGAATCCTGAACGTGCCATAACTGTCAGAGTTACGCAAGTAGCTTGAGTTTATCATTGGCGAGTTTAACCTTGCTACGCCTCCTTGTGAACGTGCCCTAGCTGTCACAACGAGAAACGACCAGGACCGGAACCCAGGAGTCACTATTGAGTGATTAACAAATGAGTTGTCTACCTGATGAATATACGTAGGCGAGACCGTGCCTCTGCTGTGAGTCGAAATATATTCATGGGGTCCACTTCCCATTATGGAATTCGATTTAATTATTGAATTATCATTTTTCTGTTAGGGATTGCGGTATTACATAAAATGGTGGGAGACACTGCTAAGTTTAAAATATTCCATAACTTAGGCAGTGTGTATTATTATGGAAATTTCCGCTTGTTCGTTTCCTTATTCTATTGTTTATATAAAATTAAACTTTTATTCACTGCACACATATTTTGATATGTTATCTGACTTGACTCTTGGTTGCAATTATTCTAGAAAAGGTTCTAGATACTACTAGACTAGGATATTATTAGATCGGTCTAAACCATCGGGAACTGTTGTTCCAATTTTCTTGAAAAATCAAGATGGTTAATGACTTAGTTTCTAAGTCATGACAGATGATCTAGATAGATATCCCTTTTTAGGATATTATTCTGTAGAGAATAGTTTCCTGTGCAGTAAGAATTGACACGAATAAGTTCATGTCTCGAGATTCTTGACTGCCATTAAGAAAGCCTCATTAGGTATTTGTTTATCTAGTAATGGAGTTTCTTAGCTTTAATGACCTTATAGGCAATGTGTTTGACACAATTTGCTAATCAGTTATTTGCAATTATTGTGAATAGTTGAATGCAAATAGTAAAGCTCAAGGAAGGAGATGCGTATAGTTGTGTATAGAAAATATCGATTTTCACAATACTACAACTATAGGTATAGGATACCAGCTCTCCCGTCTAGCTATTTAAAATATTAGTTAATGATTGTTTTGATATTTGATATCGAAACTTGCGACTATTGGATAATTACTTGTTCTTTATAAACAATTGTTATATATTTTAAATATAACTAGTAGTGTCATTGACATAGAGATAAACATTAAGAAAAATTATTCAGTAAAGTAAATAATTTAGAACGGTGCTTTATGAGATTTTATCACTTAAGCATTGGATGCTTATTCCGTTTGGTAAAAGATGGTTTGATACGAGATCACACCACATATCCTTATCCATTTAATGAATATTGTATTCAGGAAGGTGATTAAAATCTCGTTTAACCAATGATTTGTCATTGGACCACCAGATTTATTAACCGATACATTAGATGTATATAGTTTAATGAATTGTAATTGCTTAAGGTAGTTTTCTTTACTTCGTAACTTAGTTATGAGTTGTCGTAACTTAGTTTATGACTTGTGATAACTTAGTTACGTGTTTATGAAGGAACACATATTGAACGTCTTGAAAGTATCAAGAACTTTCAATCTGTTCTGATGAAACGTAGATTGAACATTTTTTACTTGTTCAAATATATTCAATCTGAAGTTTTTTGAGAACTCTATCCTTAAAATTCATTACATGTCTTTGAACTGTTCAAAGATCTTTGATACGATCAAATATATGAATTTAAAGCAATTAGTTCTAAGGTTATTCAGTGAATATGATTCTTATTCAATATTATTCTTCCACGATTCCATCTTGATGGAATTGAGTAGTGGGAGCAGTCGAATCTTATATGATTTGATTCGTTTGATATTGAATATTACCAAATTAGTTTCAATACTCTTGGGGATATGCTCCAGTAACACTAGTTCATATTTTTAATTTAGGTTCCATTAATTTCTACAGTTACATATATGATATGTATAGGTAGAAAATTCGAATCTTGAAAAGTTTGAGATTTGAATCTTTCTTTTATATAATAGTTATATAATGGAAATTACTTACACCTCGGAGGTATAAGTAAAAGTTTATTGTTTATTATGTTTAATAGAATATTGTATTCTATTTGATAGAATACCTTTCCTACGATCCTAAGTAATAAAATCATTTTATTACTTGGTGTGTAACATTGGATGTTAACAATTATAGAAAGACTTTACTTATTGAAGTCAAATGTGAGAATGATAAATTATAAATGGAACTACATAATTAGTAAGATGAAAAAACCCTTATACATCTTCTATATAAGTCTAATAGGATATCATAATCATTTACGAGTATTTGATACTTAATGGTTCTGTTGTTTCCTTACCGAAGAAAATTATCCTATAACTTATAATGGAAGCGATATTTGATATCGATTCTGGAAGTTCACTATTGAACCATAGATCTAAGATTGTTCATAGCTTACTACGATCAAGTTTTGAACTTGATTAAACTTTAATTATGAATTAGTTCATGATATGTGCTAATTGTTTCGCAGCAAAAACAGTGTGAGCTTATTAAATGTTTGACCTTTATAGTATGACTGTGAGAAACATTATACTCAGCAATCTATTGTAGATTCTGAGAAAACTTGTCTCTAGTCACGCTAATTGAACAATTAAAGATATACTAGTTAATGTTGATATTAAACTGTACATTTTAGCTAAAGAATGCAAAGTGGCGTTTTTGAATGACTTATTCAGATAAGAGATCAGTTGTGATTTCTTAGTTTGAAAAGTTCTTTATGGAATGGCCCTAGAGTTTGTGTTATGCTGAGATCGCAGTTTAGTGTGCTAGCTTATAGAGCCTATTGTAGACTCAGTTAAGTTTTCCGGAAATCTGTGTTCTCTATTTTTTATATCAGTCAGATTGTCTGATCTTGTCAAAGTATAGAGAATACATATGTGATTGAAGGGTTAGTGAGAGCGTACAAATTACTTTCTAGTGTTATATATCCTAAAAAAATTATCATTATTATAGTAATAATGAGATGTTTGTAAGGTAAAAGGTTTACCTAAGTCTTCTTTACTCTGTGATAGAAGTGGGAGTAGTCTCTGTTGTTGGAAAAAATGACCCATAGCGTCACTATTTGCACATATCATTGTGTTGTTGTAGCAAATTAACTATGTGACAAGGAAATTGCACTCTCATCATTTGTGATTAGATCACCATAGATATATAAATGAAGAGAGGTCCCTATGATTAGTACATGGACTGAGAATGATATGAGACAGTATCAGTCCCCGAAGGTTTAATCATTAAATATCCCTAGCCGTAGTATTATCGAGACTGGACATCGATAATGCGGAATAGGCTAGTATTGCACTTGTGCGCGTTTGTGAGGGCACAACGGCATAGTTCTCATATATATAAGTATTGGATACTTATGCAAGTGCGATAGGAGGTCGTGTTTCGCCGATGGTACGGGAAACAGCTTCGCTCTGGATAGACCCCTCAGAATCCCATTGGTATTATGACTATGTGTCTATGGGAGGCCGAAATCAAGGTAGGTGTGTATGGTCTTAACCTGAGACTTACATCGCTAATACTAACGATAATCGATAAACTTTGGTCTTGGTGGTAGGGGCTTTAACCG
Organism: Zanthoxylum bungeanum; assembly: GCA_019454045.1. Taxonomy (NCBI): domain Eukaryota; kingdom Viridiplantae; phylum Streptophyta; class Magnoliopsida; order Sapindales; family Rutaceae; genus Zanthoxylum; species Zanthoxylum bungeanum. The sequence continues at coordinate 5,684 of SKCR01004456.1, read as the reverse complement.
GTTCTGTGTACACCACTTCTGGGTTTATCAGAGAGTCGTAGAGTATTGGGTGTGATGTCAAGACGGAAGTGTCACTTCAGTCATATTGGAGTTGATGTCACGCAGGATACGGTACTAGTGCTCTTGAGTGTTGCGCAACCAATCGGGATATTGTGACCAGGTCATGTATATCCGATTATAGAGACTATGTTACCAGACATCCGATATGTGTTTCGGACGGGGCAGACACTTATCCAGCCCCAGCCCTAGCACGTGATTATCCGATACTGGGCCAATATACACAATACTACGGTATACTACGCTTGATACAGATCTATATATTCCTGTAAGAATATTTCTGGAGAATTGGGTAGGCATGGCGCTTTGCTAGAAGCCAACCTTGTCTTGTAAATCGATATAAACGTAGTACGAGGTACTTACGTGTTCGGACAGTCTGACGATCGTATTTACTGCCAACATATCCGGAGATCTCATGGGTCGCTTCCTGAAGATTCACCGATGACGTATTACTCGCACTTTGATTAATCTGGGATTAATTAGAAGATAGAGAGATAGAATTAATCTGGGATTAATTCGATGAGAGAGAAAATTAATCTGGGATTATTTGTGGAGATATTTTATCTGGGATAAAATATTAATTAAAGAGAGAGAATGATTAATTTGGAATTAATCGATAAAATAATATATTTGATATATTATTAGAAATTGGATTTCGACGCGGAATTAAAATTAGATTTTAATTCGGGCGAACGAATTAATTTAGAATTAATTCGTTAGCGACGTGAATAGTGAATTCGCTAGGCGTAATCATTTAATTACGACGCAATGGAAAATTCGTTAATTTGGAATTAGCGAACCCGAGCCCGAGAGTGATTGCGAGCGCATTCGCATTTCGAATTCGAGCGCGGCACGCGAGTCACATCAAGCGTCAAATCGTTTGTCACATCAATCGTCAAATCAATTGTCACTTAAAGTGATGTGACTTGACAACATGTCACTTTATTAAAGTGATGTGATATGACTTAAAGTAAAGTAGAAATGATGTGTGTGAAAAGTAGAAAAGCATTATTAGACTTTTGCTTTTTACTTTTACAATATATGATAATGATTTATATATTTATTTTGTTTTTTGAAAATAAAATTAAAATATATAAAGTTATCACTCTCTCTCTCCAACATGCAAGGGTACGGTTTCTCTCTTCCCTCTCTTTTCTCTCCTCTCATCTCACGGCTTCAAGCCGATTTCTTCTTCAAATTTTTCTGGTTCACCGAATTTTTGAGAAGCAAAATGGAAGATGATAAGTGCTAGCACACCTTGAGTAATACATAGGTGATAGGGAAGTGTCTTCTTGAGCTTGGAAAGCTTGAAGCTTGGAGCTTCAATGGTGGTCTTCAATGGCCGAACATGGAGGAAGCCAAACCAGTCAAAACCGCACAGCCCACTGTCAAGGAAAGCCATTGCCGAGCTTGGAGGGAGCTTAAAATCGCACCTTGTTCTTCATTCATCAAAACCGAAATTCAATGTGAGTTTATTCCGCACCTCCTTTGATGTGTTCATATGCGTTTTTATGCATGATTTGTGATCCTTGGGACCTTGATTGAACTCTTACATCTGTTATATTTGATATAAAGTTTTATATATGATACAAAACTTGGAGACTTGTGAGATACTCCTATTAGTCGTGCATTAGATATGATCTAATAAAGGACATAACAAGGCTATTTGTATGACAGTTAGGATAACTGTTGGACAGTTATTGTATGTCTTATATACTATATTCATATTTCGTAAATGATAATTCCTTTTTCGAAAGAGTAATTGATTAGAATGTCTAATCAATCTTATGTATCATGGGATGATGACATAATGTATACTTTATTATGTGCGATTAAGATATCGATTTGATCGTATTTGTTACGAGTTATTTTGATACCCTGTAGACCATTGAATGGATCTAGAAACATGTTTTTTGTGATCTTTGAGATATTAAGAACAAGTTTCTAATTCGTGGAGCATTAAGTCTGCAACCGTTTGAGTCATATTAGTTTTGAGTCTAATTATGACGCTAGACTGTCTTCGTCATAAAGAGTCAGAAAAGATGCAGTGAGAGTGTCACAGATGATTCTAATTTTTCAGTGGAATTAGATGCAACTTATGAAGTATTGACTTATGAAGTTGCATAATGACCTTATAAACTAGAGGTTTTGTATTGATGTTGTACTTGCGGTTGTCTTCATAGTATTTTGGATTTGATCCCTAAATACTTGGACAACTCAGTATCTGTAGCACAATACTGATGTAGCATCAGAGTCATATTAATGTATAATTTACATTATATAAAATATGAATGATGCTGGTTATGGGAAACGATGGAGTTTGTTTGACAAACTCAATATGTTATAGCAGACCTACTTCTTGTTGCCTACCTCTTAAGTGCTATGTGAGCTTTTGAGGGCCATGCGTATACGATACACATTGAGATGTATATATGATACCGTGGATTGGCACAAGAGCAAGTTGGAGAAATTGTTGGGGTTGGTGCTCAGAGCGCCAATCCGTATCGAATTTATGTCTGATTCATGAATACGATCAATTCCTTTTTCCATAATATTACTAATTTATGGTTGCACCTCTTGTTTTTATATACCTATTCGATCTGATTACGATTAGATTGAAACTAAATATGGTTTAGTGATATGTATATATTAGACAAAAGGCCCGATAATATATAATGCAGTACACAGTTACAAAGTTAGTTTGTAATTGACATTGGGAAGTGTCACTGCTAAATGTATATTATCAAATACAGTTCCTGGTCAAGATTTACTAACACAGGTCGGTTAGTCAAATCCGTTGAGACTAGTACATGTCGTATATCGAGACTTAGTCCGATGGTTTATCCCAATGAACCATGAGTTTGGGGAGACTCATATAGACGTGTAGGTGTTTATAGTGGATAAACACTGAACGACTCACCAAAGATTCTTAATGGATGGTACACCAACGTCAATAAGAATCTTCTCGGGTTGAATAACATAATGGTCCTTCGACTTGAGATACCACTGTGGATGTATGAGACATCCTCCACACTTAGATGGCAGTCACGTCACCGATCTATTTAGATCAGACCTCCACCTGTTCGTTGGGTGTGGACCGATCCTCAAGATATCTTGTGTGTATCAAGATAGGATCCATCAGTTCTGTATACAGAGCATATGTAGTCCATATGCGATTAGCAATCTGTTAAATCTATGGCCATAGTATACTTCGGAAGTGAGTTCCGAATGTTATTTAGAGATTTCTAATAGATACGTCAACGAGATTATACCTATAGAGATTTGAAGTTTATATCTATATCTCTAGGATAATCCGGATACATGTGACGGAGGGATTATACGTATACAATGACCTCGACATATATGATTCAACGAGTTTATCTGTGGTCGTCATAATTTATGGGTGGGTAAATTATGGACACGAAATTGGATTTTGTGACTGATATACCTGAATCTAGAGAGTCTCACTAATGAAATATACTCGTAGAGCACTAGGGCGACTATTATAAATAATGGTGATTAATTTATAAATCGTTTAACTGTTAAACGAAAAATACATGCAAATGGGCCGAATCGTAATTTCCTAATTAATGTGTATTTGTATTTAATATATTATGTTATTAAATACACATTAATAAATTGTCAAATAAAGATATTTGACATATATCATTTATATATGTATTTGAGATATTTAAAGTAAATATAATACATATATTTGAGATATTTATATTTGATTAATTAATTAATTATTTAATTGTTAAATAATTAATATAATTAAAATACAAATTTCTTGTGAAATGATAAAGTTAGGAAATCATTATTAAGTGTAAATTGTTGACTTTACATTAAAGGAAAAAGTTGTCAAAATGGTTTTGACTTCCTAAGATATTTGTTTAAATTATTTAAAAAATGAAAATATATTTTTCCTTTATTTTCCTTGAATTTCAGCCACACCCTTTACCATATATAAAGTGTTATATTTTTCATAAGTTTAACCTAGTTCAAGCCTCTAAAATAAAACATAAGAAGGTTGAGAGAAAAAGTGAAGAAAAAAGAAGAAAATCTAATGAAAAGCTTGGATTTAGTAAGTATTTTCCACCTTTCTATTAGAGGGAAATTTGTTCCTTTTGTTCTAGGCTATAACATAGCTTGTTCTTAAGTTTTTCTACTATTTCTTGTTTATGTTTTTGAGTGTTGGAAGTTTTGATAATGGGTGATGCATGTATGGTGTTGAAAGAAAACTTCTAAGGTGTTAGTAAGCATTCTTTTGATCATTTGATGAACTAGTTGCCATTCTAGAGTTGTTAGGCCACTCATTGATGACCTAGAATTGTTCTAGAGTTATTTCAAAGTGGTGAGACTTGTTTGGTGTGGTAGAGACTTGATTGAAACATTGGATTTGTTTAATTTGTTCAATTTGATGAATTTGAAAAATTTGGGTTTATACTTTTTTCAAATTTGGGGATTTTCATATATGTGATGTGTATTGATGTATATATGATGTATATAAAGTTTGGTGATGATTGGATTTCATCTTGACTTGTTTTGAACAAGATTGGACCAAAATGAACAAGTTGGAAACCTTTAGGGCCTTCTCGGTAATTTTGGTTTTTTGTGGGATTTGAGTTGCAATTTATATTCTCATGTATTGTACATGTTGGAAGTCATTTTAGAACTGATTTGGAATCTCCTAAAATTATATTTGACAATTTGAGAACTAAAATGAACAAAATGCAAACTTAGTGGACCCCACATCAATTTGGCTAAAATTGTGGTTTTTGTTGCAATTTGATTTTGACATGTTGGACATGTTGGAAATCATTTTAGAAATGATTTAGAATCATCCAAAATTATATTTGACAATTTTAGGACTAAAATGATCAATTTGTAAAGTATTGGGGCAATTCGATAATTACTAAGAAATTTGATTTCTTGTGTATTTTTTTCAGAATTTGGTAATTGAATAATTCAATAAATAAGTTTATTTAATTGATCCAAGAAAAAATTTTGAAATCGGAAAATTTTGATTTTCCGCGTTTCCGCTGCGTTACCGGTATTCCCCTCATAAAACCCTATTAATATTTACTAAATCTTTTGGTTCAGGTGCTGTTCTCCATCTATTTCTTCCGTCACAGTACAATGCGACTCTTTGAGGGTTATCTACCATATTTCTGAGAGTCACTCTCTCTAGTCCCTTCGTACTTTTATGTCTTTAACTCCATTAAGGGTCTCCAATACAACAATAAATTCTACATTTGGCCCGACTCACCATGGCTTCAAACTATTATATCTCATGCTTCTTATATATGCTCCATTGAACTCATGGGTTCGGCTGTCTAGCTGTTTCACGGTTCACCTAATTTGTCAAATGCACTCCTCACTGGTTCTTCTCCTTACTGAGCTCTAGGTAGAGGGGTGAGTATATACATTCCATAGGGAATATGTGAATACACATCTCTGTTATTTACTATTTGCCACATTGGAAACTATATCGGCTATTCTGTATCTCAGAGTTCTTTAATATTTATCAATCAACCCAAAGTCTTCATTTACTTATTGTCTTCAAGTTACATTATCTATTCTAATTATCTTATCTTCCTTACTATGAGTCGTATCCTTTTGAATTG
>SKCR01004455.1:0-26681 GCA_019454045.1 Zanthoxylum bungeanum | reverse complement strand
AATACTTGCGACAATCAGTATACTTTGGTTTTGGTCGTCCGAGGCTTTAACAGGTTTTATGTACGCCTCTTCTGGGTATACTGAGAATCGTAGTGTATTGGGTGTGATGTCAAGATGGAAGTATCACTTCAGTCATATGGAGATGATGATCACACAGGGATACAGAACTGGTACTCTAAGTGCTATAGCCATCGGGGAAGTATGACTAGGTCATAACTTTCCAATCATAAAGAGACTAGTTGATAGTGATCCGATATATGCTTCGTACGGGGCATACACAATTTCAGCCCTAGGCCTAACATGTGACATCCGATACTGGATTGTAATGCGTAATACTACATATACTACACCTGACAAAGATCTTGTATTCCGTAGTAGAATATTTCTGGAGAATTGGGTAGGCACGGTGTTTTGCTATAAGCCAATCATGTCTTGTAAATCGATAAAGACGTGGTACTGGGTACGCACGTATTCGGATAGTCCGATAACCGTATTTACTGCCAACATATCCAGGTATCTCTTGGGTCGCATCCCAAAGATTCACCAATGATATTTGACTCGAACAATATTAATCTGGGATTAATTAAGAGAGAGAAAATTAATCTGGGATTAATTACGGCAAGAATTAATCTGGGATTAATTATCAGAGAAATAATTAATCTGGGATTAATTGCGTCGAGAATTTATCTGGGATTAAATTCGTCGAGAAGAGAGAAAGCGATTAATTTGGAATTAATTCGTAAGCGACTTTAATAATAATTTTACGAGGCATAATTATTTAATTAAATTAGATTTAATTACGTCGCGTCGGAAAATTTATTTAGTCGGATTAAACGAAATGGGCCCAAATTGTGTTGTGTAAGCCAACCAAATTTTGAATTAAATGGGTGGGACCCATGACTTACATCAATTATCACAATTGATATAAGTGGTTGGCAATAAAGTGAATTGGATTTGATTCACATCATACCTACCAAAAATACATAACACAATTTAATGAATCTTTTGGACAATATTCAATTTTTTTTATCTCTTTTTCATTTAATGGCTGTGTGGCCATTTCCTTTGCTTTTGAAGTAGGGCCCTTGACTTCTTTTATAGGCTGAAAAGAATAAAGCAATTGTTGCTTGCTTCTTTTTAATTGGATGGCCGAATGAAAGAAAGCATTTTTTTGTTATATGTTTTCTTTGAAAATGCCGAGAGAAACAAAAGGCATTTGCTTGTATCTTTGCTTTAGGCCAAAATTGGCCATTGACTTTGCTTATTCATTTAGGCGAGAATCATTTGGCTTCTTTTGAAGAAGGCCGAATTGGCCTCTGTGTTTGGATTGGCCGAGAAAGGCAATTGGTTTTTCTTTGGAAGAATTGGCCGATTGCTTCCCTCTCTCTTGGACAAATTTGCTTCTCCTTAGGAGATAAAATTTGTTCCATTTTTGTTCTTGCTAGCACATAAGGGAGTCAAGTGAAGGTGATAGGGATACTCACCCATGAGCTTGGAAGCTTCAACATCCATAGAAGTTTTTGAAATCCTAAATCCGATCAATGTAAGTATTCTGCAAATTTCTTGATTAATTCACACAATAATCACGCTTAGAGATCCCGTGGCATGTCTAGGACACTTACAATGGTATCAGAGTGAGATCTAAGCATGATTTGGATTCTAGGGTTCATGACTTTAATTTGAGGATTTTATGCTTGGAGTTTGATTTTTCCTAAATTGATTGTTTGGTTGAGTTTATATGATGTTGAATTGGATTTGTGCATCATTGATTTTGTGAAAAATTGATTAGATTAATTTTCCCTAAAATCTCCACCTTGGCCGAATGTTACCCTAGGAAGCTCATGGTTAATTTTTTGAAATTTAACAATTGGATGTGTTGTTGGCATGATATGTATGATATATGTTGATTTAATTGGATTGAAATCAAATTACATGATAAATTCCTTGCCAATGCCGTGAGCCTAGCATGTTGGAATGGATTTATTATGCTTTAATTTGTGTCGGACATAAATTAAAATATTAAGCATGATTAATTAGATCAATTAGTGTTTTGGAAATACTAGATTAATTAATTAATTGTGTTAATTACACTTCAATTGAATTAATGTGTAATTTGGAATGATATATTAATTTAATTTGTTGTAATTGGGCTAATGGGCTTGGTTGGGCCAAATTTTAGTCTTGGATTATATTTGGGCCTAAACCATTTCCATAAAGTCCAAAATATGACAATTGGGCCTTTAATAATTTAATTGGGCCTAATGGGCCTAAATTGATTTTATGGCATATGATGATTTCTAAATGGGCCAAGGCTTTTGGGTTTGATCCAAAATGGCCAAAGCCCACGCCAAAAGAATTAATTGAAAGCTCATTGGACTTTAATTAAATAGTATTGGATACTAATTAGGCCTTTGAGACCCATTAAGATTGGATTTGGAATCCAAGTCTTTAAGGCATATAAATAAGTGTAATTATTTAATTTGGAATTAAATATGAATTAGTATTGGATACAATTTAAATTGGATTTAAAATTGTAGTTCGATATAATTCAAGAATACTTAGATTGAGTATTTATTCTTAAACGAGTTGGCCTCGCGCAAATCAAATTGTTGTTTGATCATTGGATGGTCATTAATTCAAAGATTAATTAATTGGATTAGATTGATTGAATAACATGCTTTGTGTGAATACTTGGATGTATGAATGAATAATGTATATCAGATGGATATTAGAAGGGTGAGGGCAATTTTGGAAATTGTTGTAATAAATTTAGAATTTATTAGATTATACCTGCGTGTCCAGCCTATTATCTCCTTATCTCATTGTATTTCTCTTCTCACCAATTCCCCTCAATGTAAATGAGGTTTCTTTAGAAGTATTATGTAATTGGGTAGACGTAAGAATAGTGCTAGCGGGAGAGAGGAAAGTGAGAGATTTATTCTAGGAACAATTTGTATCGTATATCCATCCGCATATCATTATTAATTTTATTTCGCGCCTTATTATGCTTTTAGAATGCATGTTTAAGGGTGTATGATGAGACCTAATTAATGATAATAAATTAGTTGATTCAGAGGAAAAAGGTTTGGAAATATATTGGATATATTGGCATATATTGGATATATGTTTCGGACTTGGAGGTCTACCTACTGGATCTAGGAATTGGATGGGATCCAATTGATCTTAGAGATCTACCTAGTTAAGTTTCATATAACTTGTTGGCCAAAGTCAAGGTTGTGTGTTATTTAATGGGATCCTAGCCCACTAGGAAACTAGGTTTCCTGAGTACTCCACAGAGGGTTAGAGGCTCGCCGAAAAATAGTGGGAGGCAAGTATTAAATTTGCAATTTCGTTTAAATACTTGCCAATACGCGCTCATTTTATTTTTCGTCATTATTTATAAATATATTAGTTGGACTAATATTCAATTGTTGTATTAATTAAACAGTTAGACTGTATTCAAACTACTTCATTTGTAGTTGGTTATATAATTGGATTATGGTAATCAATATATTTTAATATAACCGATCATTTATAGTTGGTTATATAGTTGGACTATAGTACCCGAAATCGTTGATTAGATAGTTGGACTATTGCAATCAAGATGGCTAAAAGATTAGCATTTAGAACATAATCCTGGGTGAAACTGTATTTAAATGGCTCTAATTTTCAGATTGGGAATAGAACTTCAGGATAGTCCTGGGAGCTGAGAAGTTAATCTATTTGACAGAGAAACCTTTCGGTCCTAAGCCCGAAATTGAGCGAATAGTAGGGCAAGAGCTTGGGAAGACTCATTATGATGAAAACGTTAGTGCTCAATCCGTTATGCACAGCCAGAGCTTCTTAGAAGAACATATCCCAACTTTTCTGCCTAAACTGTGGAAAACGGGGTCACTAGAAGTGTGACTGCCATATGGACAAGGCAGACATGAAGGAAGTTAAGGCGGGACAAGGTTCCGGCTTCAAGAATGTTTGTTATAAACATGTTCACTACTGGTTTTAAAATTGGATTTTTGATACTAGATGTGGTACATAAATATATGTACTGATGTGCGGGATCTACTGATAAACAGGAGACTAACTTCAGATGAGATCGACCTGCGAGTCGAAAACGAGACGAGAGTCACTGTTTTGTCCATCGGAACCTAAGTTTTGGAACTGCCCTTTGGGTATGTACTTAAATTAGGAAGCTGTTATAATGTACCTAGTTTGACTAGAAATATTATATATGTATCTAGTTTAACCCGTTGCAGGTATACCTTTGTATTTTAGAACACAATGTGTTTTGTTTATAAAGATGAAATTAAGATATACACATTAGATGTGAATAACAGCATTTATATTTTAAATATAAATGAATCTCAAACATATAACATGACAAACAAAAGCCTCAAACTGAGTAAATCAAATGAGACTTATAAGTGGCATTTTTGTCTGTGACACGTTAACAAGACTCGTATATCCACACTTTCGAAGAGTGGATACTTGGATAGATTTGATTCTAATTCAAATGATGTTTACGAATCTAGTTTATTAGGCAAAGTGCCTAAAACACCTTTTATTTGGTAAAGTGCAAGTGCCACCGATCTGTTAGCCCTCGTTCATGGTGACGTAAGTGGGCCCATGTCTAGCTAGGCTAGAGGTGGATATGAATACTTCGTAACCTTTACGGATATGGCATCGCGTTACGGTTATGTGTATCTTATGAAACACAAATCAGAAACTTTTGAGTAATTCAAATAGTTTCGACACGAAGTAAGAAAATAGACCGATAAAAGTATTAAAAACATTACGGTCGGACCATAGTGTAAAATAATTAAACATATGAGTTTCAAGATTACCTGAAAGAGTATGGTATTCTTTCACAGTGGACTCCTCCCGGGACACCTCAATTTCATGGTGTGTCCGAACAGAGAAACCGAACTTTGTTGGACATGGTAAGGTTGATGATGAGTTACTCTGAGCTACCAATTTCCTTCTGAGGATACACACTAAACGGTGCAATACTTATTTTGAATAAGGTTCCATGAAAATCTGTTAGACATACTTCATATTAGATATGAACAGGAAAGAAACTGAATTTCTCATTCCTGAAGATTTGGGAATGCTGGGCATATGTTTGGATAGTACCAAACTAGAACCCAAATCGGATAAGTGACTATTTGTAGGTTGTCCTAAGGAAACCAAAGTATAGTACTTATACAACTCACAAGATAACAATGAAATTGTTTCTCTCCATGTGGTTTTCCTAAGAGGAATTCCTATATGCAGTGGTAAGTGGGAGGAAAGTAAAAATCGATGATAATCAGAGTAATATTGTTCTAGGCACTGAGTCCTCACGGAACACCAACAGTTCATCAGGAATGAAACTGTACCAATAATCTTCGAATACACAAGAACCGCGTAGGTCGGAGAGAGTCAGAAAATAACCTGGGAGGTATAGGTCTCTGATCTCACCTCATATAGATGTCAATCTTATTGAGGAAGAGGAACCAGCTACGTATGGGGAAGTGATACAAGGTATCGACGCCTTTTATGGCAAAGTGCCATGAAGTCCGAAATGGATTCCATGTATACCAACTATTTTTGGACATTGGTTGATGTACCATAAGGCATTGTGCCTAATGGTACTAAATGAGTCTTCAAGGAAGACATACATGGATGGCAACATACAAATGTACACAGCTAGGCTTGTATAGAAAGGGTATCGTCAACTACAAAGTGTCGACTACGATGAAACATTTTCACTTGTTGCCATGATTAAATCCATTCGGATAATGCTTGGTATAACTGCATATTTCGTTTATGAAATATGACAGCTGGATGCCAAAACCGCTTTCCTTAACGGAAACCTTTTGGAGGATGTTTGTATGCAACATCCTGACGGTTTTGTCATGCTAAAACATGCAAACAAGGTTTGCAAGTTAAATCGATCCATTTATGGATTGAAGCAAGCATAACGTTCTTGGAACCAAAGTTTTGATGAGATCATAATGGTATATGATTTCATTCAAAACGAAGATGATTCTTGTGTATGTAAGTAGGTTAGTGGGAGCGCACTGACAATGATTGTCCTATATATTTATGATGTATTGCTTTTCGGCAATAACATTCCTATGCTATAAATCGGTGAAAGCTTGGCTTTCATTAAAATTCTCCATGGAATACCTGGGAAAAGCAGGCTTTATTCTAGGAATAAAGATCTATTGGGATAGATCTAGAAAGATGTTGACACTCTCTCAGTGTTCATACATTTTGATATGTACGTGACTTGATGTCTCATATGCTTTGAGCATATGTAGATGCTATAGGCCAATCCAGGTGATGGTCACTGGATTGATGTAAAGAACATCCTTGAGTATCTTGGATGAACTAATGATGCTTTCTGGGAATATGAGGAAATGAGAACTTGAGGTGACTAGGTTCACCAATGCAAGTTTTCAAACCGATAAAAATGACTGTAAGTCGCAATAAGGGTACGTATATAGTTTGAACAACGGAACAGTGAGCTGGAAATCTTCCAAGCAAGATACTGTTGTCGAATAAACAACAAGAGTAGTATATTACTGCAGGTGAGGTAGTAAAAAAAGTATTTTGGATCTATAAATTCCTAATTGGATTAGGAGTAGTTCTATTAGCAGCTGAGCTAGGCTACAGCACAGGTTAAAGAACCGCGGTCTCATCAATGATCCAAGTATGTACTTTAACTATTTCATCTGATTCGTAAGATCATACATCGTGGCAATGTGATGATCGAATAAATCACATCAGATGATAACCTTGCAAATCCGCTGACGAAAGTGTTTTTCTTAGCAGAAGTTTGAGCAACCCGTACATAGTTCAGGTGTTAGACACTTGAGTGATTGGCTATAGGCCAAGTGGGAGATTGATGGATAATTATGACCCATAGCATCACTATTTGTACAGAACATGGTGTTGTTGTACAATTGACTATGTGACAAAGGAAATTGCTCTTTTATCATTTGTAATTGGATTACCTAGATATATAAATGATAAAATTCCATATGATTAGTACTGGATTAATAAGATATGAACATTTAATCCACGTAAGGTTTAATCATAAATATCCATAGTCGTAGTATTATCGAGAATGATATCGATAATGCGGAATAGGCTAGTATTACACTTGTGCGTGTTATGGAAGCGTAACAAATAGTTCTCATATATTTGGGTATTTGATACTCATGCAAGTGTAATAGGAGGTTCTGTTTACCGATGGTACGGAAACAACTTCACTCTGGATAGACCCGTCGGAATCCCATTGGTAGTATGACTATGTGTCTATGGGAATCCGAATCAGGGTAGGTGTATTTGGTCTTAACTAGAAATTGCATCGCTAATACTTGTGACAATCAATATACTTTGGTTTTGGTCGTTCGGGGCTTTAACAGGTTCTGTGTACGCCTCTTCTTGGTGTACTGAGAATCGTAGTGTATTGGGTGTGATGTCAAGATGTAAGTATCACTTCAGTCATATGGAGATGATGATCACGCAGGGATTGTTGGACAATTATGACCCATAGCATCACTATTTGTACAGATCATGGTGTTGTTGTACAAATTAACTATGTGACAAATGAAATTGCCCATTTTATCATTTGTAATTGGATTACCTAGATATATAAATGATGAAAGGTCCTTATGATTAGTTCCGGATCGAGATGATATGAAACAGTATCACTCCACGAAGGTTTAATCATTAAATATCCCTTGTCGTAGTATTATCGAGATTGGACATCGATAATGCGGAATATACTAGTATTACACTTGTGCGCGTTGTGGGAGTAAAACGGCATAGTTCTCATATATTTGGGTATAGGATACTCATGCAAGTGTAATAGGAGGTTATGTTTACCGATGGTACGGAAACAACTTCTCTCTGGATAGACCCCTCGGAATTCCATTGGTAGTATGACTATGTGTCTATGGAAGTCCGAATCAGGGTAGGTGTATTTGGTCTTAACCTGAGACTTGCACCGCTAATACTTACGACAATCAATATACTTTGGTTTTGGTCGTCCAGGGCTTTAACAGGTTCTGTGTATTTTATCTGGGATTAATTACAGAGATATTTTATATGGGATAAAATATTATTAAAAGAGAGAGAATGATTAATTTGGAATTAATCGATAAAATAATATATTTGATATATTATACGAAATTTGATTTCGACACGGAATTAAAATTAGATTTTAATTCGGACGAACGAGTTAATTTAGAATTAATTCGTTAGCGACGTGAATAGTAATTTTGCTAGGCATAATTATTTAATTAAATTTTATTTAATTACGTCGCAACAGAAAATTCGTTAATTCAGAATTAGCGAACCCGAGCCCGGGAGTGTTTGCGGGCCCACTCGCATTTCGAATTCAAGTGCGGCCCACAAGTCACATCAAGCGTCAAATCACTAGTCAATCAAGTGATGGATGTCTTGTCACTTTAAGTGATTGACAACTAGTCACTATTCATGATTGATGGGGGTGGTTGGATGGCTTTAATGCTTGTACCAATTTTAAAAGTTGAATTTGGCATATATTTTATTGATTTTGGAAATCAAAAACTAACACACAATTTCTCACTCTCTCATCTCTATCTCTCGGCCTTGGGCCATTTTTTCTTCTTTCTTCTTTCTCAAGCCGAGAAAAAGATGAAGAACAAGGGAAAGATTTGCAGCAAATTTTTCTGAGTGCTAGCACACATTAGGAGTCTTACGAAGGTGATAGGGAAACCCACTCATGGGCATGGAATGCACACCAAGCTTGGAGATTCAAAAATAGAGCACAAAAATGGAGCAAAACCGTGGGCACCTTGGAGGAAAAGCTTGAAGTTTTTTGTTGTTCCTCGCATCGCAAAAGCCGATCATTGTAAGTATGATTCCGCCATACTTCTTTTGAGTATTCACACATGATTTCTATGCTTAATGATCTTGGGACTAACCTAGAAACCCAACAATGGTATCAGAGCATTGTTTAAGCATGAAATTTGATTAGGGTAAAATTTGGGTAAAAATGATTTGAGCATGTTTTGATGAAATTAATTGTTGATATATGCTTGAATGATGATAACATATTGTTATGCATGATTAATTTGATGAAAATTGGATTGGATAAATTTTTCCCTAAATTTGAGGCTTGGCCGAAAGTTGGACTTGCTCTAATGTCATGGTAATTTTATTTTTTGAATCGTTGGATGAGTTTGAATGACTTGGGAAATGTTGATTTAGGATTTAATTGGATTGAATTCGGAATCGGACAAAAATCCCTAATTGTCGTGAGTGATAAAGCATGAAAATGATTGATTTTTTGATTCAATTGTGTTGGACATAAGTTGATGATGATAAGCATAATTAATTGAGTAAATTAGTGTTTAGGAAATGTTAATTTAATTAATTAATTATAGCTATACACTTTAATTAATTTAATTGTGAAATTTGGAATTTTGTAATTTAATTAATTGGGCCAAATTTGGAATTGGGCTTGTAAAGTTGTATTTGGGCTTAATGGGCTTGGTTGGGCTAAGTTTGGTTTAGGCTAATTTGTTGGATCCAATTGGGCCCAAAACCATATCCATAAAGTCCAAATATAATTAAATGGACCTTTAATTTTAATTGGGCCTAATGGGCCTAAATTGATTTCTTGGCAAATAAGGGTGATTCCTTAAATGGGCTTTGGTATTTGGGTTTGACCCATATTGGCCAAAAGTCCATGCCTTCAGAAATTAATTACAAGCCCATTGAACTTTAAATTAAATTGACATTGGATGTTAATTGGGCTTTGAGACCCGTAACGATTAGATTTGGATAATCCCTTGAATTCTTAACGGAGAGGTAATTCCTTGTCTATAATACATGAACTTTCTATTAAGTACTCTGAACAGCTATCATGTTATTAGCAAAGTCATGCATCACAGAAATCTCTTTTTTACCCTATAGTTATACTCAACATCCTCTAACTCGATTACCTACGCAAGTTATCAATTCTAATAAGATACTTCTTAGAACCTTTCTGTTAGGGTTGGTGCTCGGAGCGCCAATCTGGATCGTATTTATATCTGATTCATGAATACGAGTAATATATTTTTCCATAATATTACTTATTTATGGTTGCACCTCTTGTCTTTTATTATATATATTTGATCTAATTCATTAGATTGAAACTAAATCATATTTAGTGATATATATATATATATATATTGTAGTGCGTAATTACAACGTAGCTTGTAATTGACATTGGGAAGTGTCACAACTAGATATATATTATTAAATAAAGTTCATGGACAAGATTTACTAACTGTTGGTGTTCCTAGAACATGCCAAGGATCTCTAATCATGATTCGGTGTGTGAATATTCTAAGAAGTTGCAGAATACTTACATTGAACGGATTTGATGGATGTATGAAGTTCAAAACTTTTGTATGTTTGAGAAGAGCTCTAAGCCTTTATTTGTGTTCCAAACTCAATGGATTAGTTTCCCTAACACCTTGAATGACACCTTGATAGTGCTAGCTTGAAGAAAATTTACAACAAAAATTCTAAGATAGGGAGGAGGGTTCACGGAAATTGTGAGGGAGAGATGAGAGTTTTTTTTTTTTTTCTTGATATTTGATTTCTAAGATCAAATTACCATTTGCCAAATCCAATTTGGTATATGTCATTCCAAATGACAAAATGTTTTGGACTTTGATTGAGTAAACAACAAGCAATCTAAGCTTTACACTCAACCATCAACTACTTCCATCACTAGTCAAACTATTGATGTAAGTCAAGTGGGTCCCACCACTTGTAAATTCTGAATTTAAGTCGAACAATCCAACACGCAACTTCACTCGGGGCCGAGTTCGTTTAATTCCAAATTAACGAATTTACCGTTGCGACATAATTAAATCTAATTTAATTAAATAATTATGTCTTGCAAAATTATTATTAAAGTCGCTTACGAATTAATTCTAAATTAATTCGTTTGCCAAATTAAAATCCAATTTTAATTCCGCATTGAAATCTAATTTCAATTAATATATCAAATATATTATTTAATCGCTTAATTCCAAATTAATCGTTCTCTATCTTCTAATCAAATTTTATCGCAGATAAATTCTTACCGTAATTAATCCCAGATTAATTTTCTCTCTTATAATTAATCCCAGATTAATTATGTTCGAGTCAAATGTCATCGGTAAATCTTTGGGAATCGACCCATGAGATTCCTGGGTATGTTGGCAGTAAATCCGGTCGTCGGACTATCCGAATACATGCGTACCCAGTACCACGTTCTTACCAATTTACAAGACATGGTTAGCTTCTAGCAAAGCACCGTGCCTACCCAATTCTCCAGACATATTCTTTTAAGGAATACCTAATCTGTATCAAGCGTAGTATACTAAGTATTGCGTATTACGATCCAGTATCGGATGTCACATGCTAGGACTGGGGCTGGAATTGTGTCTGTCCCGTACGAAGCATATATCGGATCACTAGCAACTAGTCTCTTTAATCGGATAATCATGACCTTGTCATATTATCTTGATAGTTACAACATATTAGAGTACCAGTTCTGTATCCCTGCGTGATCATCATCTCCATATGACTGAAGTGATACTTCCATATTGACATCACACCCAATACACTACGATTCTCAATAAACCCAGAAGAGGCGTACACAGAACCTGTTAAAGCCTCGGACGACCAAAACCAAATCTTACTGATGGTCGTAAGTATTAGCGATGCAAGTCTTAGGTTAAGACCAAATACACCTATCCTGATTTGGATTCCCATAGACACATAGTCATACTACCAATGGGATTCCGATGGGTCTATCCAGAGCGAAGCTGTTTTCGTACCATCGGAAAACAGAACCTCCTATTACACTTGCATGAGTATCGAATACCCAAATATATGATAAATATGCTGTTACGCTTTCATAACGTGCACAAGTGCAATACTAGTCTATTCCGTATTATCGATGTCCATTCTCGATAATACTATAACTAGGGATAATTCATGATTAGACCTTACGTGGATTGATAATGTCTCATATCTTATTAATCTGGAACTAATCATAAGGACTTATATCATTTATATATATTCAAGTAATCTAATTACAAAATGATAAAATAACAATTTCCTTTGTCACATAGTTAATTTGTACAAAAACCACAATGTCTTTTACAAATAGTGATGCTATGGGTCATAATGTTCCAACAATCTCCCACTTGGCCTATAGCCAATCACTCAAGTATCTAACACCTGAACTATATACATGTCGCTCAAACTTTTGCTAAGAAATAGCTTTCGTCAGCGGATCTTCAATGTTGTCTTCTGATGCGACCTTCTCGATCTTCACATCGCCGCGATGTAAAGAATTATATAGAAACATCGAAGTACATGCTTGGATCATTGATGAGACCGCGGTTCCTTAGCCTGCGCTATAGCCCCGTTATTATCAAAATATAAAAGAACGGGCTCAGCTACTAACAGAACTACTCCTAATCCAATTAGGAATTTACGGATCCAAACTACCTCTTTGCTGCCTCAGCTGCAGCGATATATTCCACTTCTGTTGTTGAATCGCAACAATCTCTTGCTTGCAAGATTTCCAGCTCACTACTTCATTGTTCAAACAAAATATGTACCTGGATTGCGACTTACAGTCATCTTTATCGGTTTGGAAACTTACATCGGTAAACCCAGTTACCTCAAGTTCTCCATCTCCATAGATTAAGAAAGCATCCTTAGTTCGTCTAAGATACTTAAGGTTTTCTTAACCGCAACCCAATGACCATCACCTAGATCTGCCTGATAGCGACTACACATGCTCAAAGCATATGAGACATCAGATCGCGTATATATCATGGCATACATGATTGATCCGACTGCAGAAGCGAATGGGATCCGACTCATGTTGTCTCTCTCATCTTGAGTTTTAGGACACATGTCCTTAGATAGAGAGACGCCATGTGACACTAGCAATAGTCCCCTCTTAGACTGATCCATGTTGAATCTCTTTAACACTTTGTCAATATACGAGATTTGAGATGTTGGGATGTATGCCCTAGAGCTACATGTGATGTAAACGGTTTCATGTGTTTTTGAAATAAAATGATGCATTATTCATTTATCAAATTGTTTGTTTAATTTTTGCATATTATATATCTTCTTAAATACCCTAGATTACTTATGTACCTTCAGACTTAGTGTATGAGTGTCATATACAAGAGGATTTAAGTCTGAAGTTAGTAATCTTAAATAGTCCATAGAGAGCAAACAAAGCGGGTACTTTGTTTGTGGTTTATCTATAGCTACGGTCTATTCTATATTTGTATGGCGATCTTAATCCGGATCGTCCATGTAGAGACATGAGAATGAAGGCACCTTGTATGATGTGATCATATAGGACTGGACCTAGATAGAAATGACATTCTTATAATATCTGTTAAGCAAAGAAAGTCATTTCAATCTACTTGATGGTCATATATGGATTGATCTTAATCCTGAGTGTACTACAAACTCCTGCATAGCAGGTTGTGTCCTTTGATTTACAAAGGTAAGGTTGGTGTAGCAGTCCCGACCAATAGCTACGTACTTTGGGGGCACAATTTGTTTTGTAGCTGGGAACGTTTTATATAGACATGGAGTTCACTCCTTCTTGCGAGAAGTAGATGAGTATCTTTCTTAAGGGTTGAATCGGTACTGAATGATTTGAGCGCTCAAGTATTTCTATTACGAACAGAAAGATTAATATTCATAATAGTTATATGATAAATCGTTCATTAGAGAATCAATGGTACTTAAGGTAAAAATAATTAGAGGGGTATAACGGACATTATGACCGGCTCTAATTACAAGATACTCGTGAAGGATAATTCGTATGTAATGACTATATCGATGGACAACGACTTAGTTCGACTTAATATTTCATCTGCGGCAACGAGAGTGCAACTTCGGGTTTTTAGTGAAATAACCCGGAGTTAATAATTTGGAATATCTAATTAAGAGCTTAATTAATATTTCAGATTATTGGAGCTCGGAACCATGGGTCCATTTGGTCCCCCGTGCTAGCTCGATTTACTATAGCGGATTTATATAATTGGATAGTCTAATTATATACTCACAAAAGAATAAATATTATTAATATGATTAATAATATTAATTATGTCACACTTGAAACTATACATTAAAAGTTAATGTATGGTATTAATATTATATGATAATTAAATATAAAATATTGAATTATTATATGATATAATTTAATAAGGCTAAGATTGTAATTTCTATATTATGGTTTTGGAAACCCTTGATTTAATTTTGGAAGTAAGTGACTTTCAAAATATTAATCATACATTTAATTTGTAACATATATTGACTTTATGGAAAGTAAATAATATGTTACAAAATTAATGAAGAAATAAAAGGCATGGCAATTCCTTGATGTATAAGGAATATGATTTGTTTATTTTGGAAACAAAATTTAATAAAAAATCCTAGCCTTGACCGAATTCCTTGGTGTATTAGGAATATGATTTGTTTATTTTGGAAATAAAATTTAATTACCTTATCCAAAAAAAAAAAAAATTTAATCCAAAAATCCTAGCCTTGGCCGAATTCTACCTTAGGGAGGGGATTGGTTGTTTTGTTTGAGTGAAACAAAATTGACCTAAGTATAAAAGGGAAACTTGATTTTCTTTTGAGTAGTGCTCTCATTCCAAACCCTAGCCACCTTCTTCTTCTTCACAATTCTCTCAAAAGTTGAGAAACAATTTTGAAGAACAAGAATAAGAAAATATTATTAGTGTGTGATTTAATCTCTAAAACGTTTAGGGATTTGTTTGTGTGTGTAGCCCACACTACTTTCCGTTGGTAACGAGATATAGCTCGGAAGATCTTGTGGCGTTGAACAAATCATCTTCTTCTTTATTCTTGTAAGTCACGGCATTGAGGAACAATAATACCTCATTGCCGCACTTCACTTGTTACAATCGGGGCTTGGTTTTGATTTGTTTTAATTCGGGTTTTGGGAAACACCTTGGAGAATTTTTGGGCTGAGTTAGGATTTTTTTTGAGTGGAAAAATCAGACCTAAAACGCTACAGCAGGTCACGCAAATCAGGGGTTGGTTTGGGGGCAGTTCGCGTGTGTAACGTGTGTGAAACAGTCCAATAAATCACTGCAGTTCAGGGGCTATTCGGGGACTGTTTCACACGCATCCGGGGCTGAGATCTTGTCTGAAACAGAAGCAAAACTTCAGTATAAGTGTTGGTTCCATTCGGCTTTAAGAAGGGTAGACAAAAAAATTTTCAAGGTCGATCCGTGTGCCTAATCGCTTCCGCTGCGCGAGGAAATCGTTTCCACCAATTGGCATCAAGAGCGAGGTTGAAAAGTGTTCTTAACCCTTCACTTTTTCAATTAAAGTTTCTTTTTTTTAATATATTTATATGAGTTTATAAATATGATATACATGTTTAGATGAGTGGGTACATTGTGATATTCATATGATGAATGGTTTTATTATTTCATGTGATGAATGGATTTTGCATTGGTCGTAAATTTTTCCGGCTCTTATTTTGTAGTTGGTTTTATTTTTGGGATGTAAGGCCATAAGGCCATTGTTTACATTTGTTGTAATTTTAATTTTCAATGTAAAGTTTCAATTTTTTGTAATTGGGAGCACCGAAGTCGCAAGGGAGCCAACACCACTTTGAGCGGGATTTGAAGACCAAGGAATGCCTTGGTGAATCTCTTGTACTAATTAGATTAGTATAGGAAAAATAAGAGTCCGGTCAATGCAAAATAATTTTTTTTTTGTTATATGTATGTTTATTTCGAATTGTTTGAATAACATGTCATACAGCTTAGGGTGCCCACTCATGCATTTTACTTGCCATAACATGTCATAGATGCATTATCATTATAGACATAAAATTATGATTTTATGAAATTTAAAATGTTTAAATTTTGAAAATGATATGCATGAAAATCAATTAATTAGATTAATTGGATTTATGGTTTAAAATTTGAATTCTAAAATATTGGGCTTAATTAGTGCATAATAAACTTCATTGGTATATAGGATGGAAACCCGGATATAAATTCCATAGACGATTCCGAATGGACGGTAATATGGTCTGCACTCGGGATACAATTCCACGTACCATTGGATTTTATAACGCACTAAATTTATTAAAATATTTAATTAAAATTTTGACCTTTTAGAATTCCATAATTTTTAGACTTAAGAGTGTCTAGTATTTTAAGAGTTAAAATATAATAGCTCACTTATACCACTCTAATTAAATTAGTTTAATGGAGTATAACTATTAGTAGAGACTAATGATATATTAGTGACACAATTTTAATAATTAAAATTGATTAGCTCACTTATGACATACTAGTGTAAATAATAATTATGTTTTAGCCGCCATAGTTTTATCCACACTAGTTAAAATAAAATATTAGATATTTTAGATAGAAACCTTAATTTTTAAAATAGTGAGTGGAGAGGATATACGACAGTATCCCGCAATCTCCGTTGTTAGTCCAAAAACGTGAGATTCAAAAGGGCGCCTCGAGACGGCTTTGTTTTCGTCGCCCCTACGGATGGTGTCCATTTTGGGTCAATATCAGGTTGGGTTCCGAGAGGATAGGGATTCTAGATGTATCTTGTGAACTACCTACCCTACGGCGGCACTTCACTCGTTAAGTCAAAGAATCCTGAAACGGCGGGTTACACTCACAAAGGAGTAATTAACTGTTAATGAAATTCCTTGATCAAATAAACAGTAGTTGTTTAATATAGGAATAAGAGTTATTCCCGCATATATTAAATTGATTGAGATTGTCTCGATCTATCATGCGAGTACTTGACCTACCCTACGGCGGCACTTACTTGTGGGATGATAAATTTCCATGGCATAGTAATTCTCTTAGGTTTCTAATTCATTACTCATGGTTCATACATCATGTTTAATTTTATGCCAAAATTCTTTGATGATTTTAATATGCGATGAATGAATGTTAAATGCATGTTTATTTTATTTTTCAGCCATGGTTTCTCCAATTATTTCCATACTCTCAAACGATAAATTAACCGGCGAAAACTATGTTAAGTGGAAAAGTAACATGAACGCTATCATGGTCTGTGAAGACCTAAAGTTTTTCCTGACGGAGGAACTTTCTCTCCCCGAGCCGGCCAGAAATGCTGGCCTTGCTGTGCGCGATACCTACCAGAAATGGGTCGCAGCAAATGAGAAATCCCGCTACTCTGCTAGCTAGGCTACGCTTGCTGAGGATTCTGAGTTGCTGCAAAGCAAGAACCTATGGCTCTAGCATCTTAGATGATGGAGTCATTGCAGGTCATGTTTGGGCAGCCTTCGGAGCGTCAACGCCATGAGGCCATGGTCTCAGCGATGACTGCTAGGATGAAGGATGGGACATCAGTCCGAGAGCACGTCTTAAGGATGATGACTTATCTCAACACTGTTGAAACCCATGGAGCTCGTATTGACGAGCGTAGCCAGATGACCATGATTATGGAAACTCTTCCGAAGAGTTTCCTGCAGTTTAAAAAAGCAACTATGTTATGAACAAGTTGTCTTTTACTTTGACCCAACTGCTTAATGAGCTCACCCATTACGAGTCCATGCTTGTGGATCCTCGTAAGTCCAGTGCAGAGGCAAATGTTGCTGAGTCTTCTAAATCTGCAAAGAAGAAGAAGAAAAGCACTGGAAAGGCTAAGGGAAAGCCCATGAAAAAGAGAGACAAGAAAGGCTCCAAGGATGCCAAGCCCAAAGGAAAATGTGTCTACTACTGCGACAAGAATGGGCATTGGAAAAGGAACTGTCCTAAATACCTTGCTGAGCTGAAGGAGAAAAAGGAAACAGGTAAATATGATTTACTCGTTATTGAATCTCTATTAGTGGAGGATGATAAATCCGCTTGGATTGTTGATTCTGGAGCCACTAACCATGTTTGTTCTTCTTTTTTGCAGCTACTTGATTCATGGAGGGACCTTGCTGAAGGTGATTACACCATGAGGGTCGGGACAGGGGATGCTGTTTCAGCAAGAACAGTGGGAGTTCCCAGTTTGAATTTTATAAATAATAGTTATTTAAATTGAACAATGTGTTATTCATTCCTGGTTTTCGCAGGAATCTGATTTATTTTTCTAGACTATTGGATGATGGTTATTCAGTTTCTTTTAATAACAATTTGGTTATTATTGGTAGAAATGGATTAACTATATGCACAGGAAACTCAGAAAATAACTTGTATATGTTAAGACCGTTAACACATAGGTCATGCTCAACACTGAAATGTTTAAGGTTGAAAACCTAAACAAAACGGCCAAAGATTTCTCACGATGACACATATCTATGGCATCTTAGACTTGGTCACATCAACCTTGACCGGATATAGATTGATAAAGAACGGAGCCTTAAACCAGTTAAAGCTCGGGACATTACCAGTTTTTGAATCCTGTTTAGAAGGAAAAATAACCAAGAGACCTTTTACTGGAAAAGGTATAAGAGACAGTCAACCACTAGAGCTAATACATTCGGACGTTTGCGGACCGATGAATGTAAAAGCCCAAGGTGGTTATGAATACTTCGTCACATTCATTGACAATTATTAAAGATATGGGTATGTCTACCTAATGCATCAAAATCAAATACCTTTGAAAAGTTCAAGGAGTATCGTGCTGAGGTTGAGAACCAATTAGGTAAGACAATCAAAACTCTCTACGATCAGATCGTGGAGGGGAATACCTCGACAGAGATTTTGAGGAATTCTTAGTTGAGCATGGGATAGTATCCCAGCTCACAGCACCTGGAACACCACAACAAAATGTGTGTTGCAGAAAGGAGAAATTGAACCCTACTAGATATGAGATCTATGTTTAGTTCTATAGCTCACTACCTAGTTCATTCTGAGGATATGCACTGCAAACCGCATGCATATCCTTAATGTAGTTCCATCTAAGTCTGTTCCTAAGACTCCCTTAGAGTTGTGGAATGGTCGTAAAACTAGTTTACGACATTTTCGCATATGGGGGGTGTCCAGCACATGTGCTGAAGAATAAGACTACAAAGTTGGAGCCACGTTCTCAAGTGTGCCTATTTGTAGGCTACCCTAAGGAGACTAGGGATGGATTCTTCTACAGTCCTGATGATAACAAAATATTTTTATCGACAAATGCTACGTTTCTAGAGGAGAACTATATGAGGGAGTTCAAGCCTCATAGTAAAATATTACTCGATGAGTTACTTACCGTTCGACCAGCACGCCATCGTCAACGAAAGTTGACAAATACATAGCACCTCAACATCTGATAGTCAGATGCTACCCAGTCAGAATGATCTACCACCTAGACGCAGTGGGGGAGTGTTGTACGATAACCTGATCGCTACCTAGGGGTTGGAGAGGCACAAGTTGTCGCCTCCAGCGATGGCATAGATGATCCATTGACCTATATTAGTGCAATGGATGATTCTGACAAAGAGGAATGGCTCAAAGCCATGAACCTAGAGATGGAGTCCATGTACTCCAACTCGGTCTGGGAACTTGTAGACCAACCTGATGGGGTGAAACCCATAGGTTGCAAGTGGATCTACAAGAGGAAGAGTGGATCAGATGGGAAGGTACAGACCTTCAAGGCTAGACTAGTGGCCAAAGGTTATACCCAGAAAGAGAGAGTTGACTATGAGGAAACTTTCTCGCCAGTAGTTATGCTTAAATCCATCCGCACTCTTCTATCCATTGCCGCATATTATGACTGTGAAATTTGGCAAATGGATGTCAAGACTGCATTCTTGAATGGCAATCTTGATGAAAGTATCTATATGATACAACCAGAAGGGTTCATCGCCAAGGTCAAGAGCAAAATGTTTGCAAAATACAAAGGTCCATTTATGGACTCAAGCAGACATCTCGATCTTGGAATATAAGATTTGACTCAACAATCAAGTCTTATAATTTTGAGCAGAATGTTGATGAGCCTTGTGTATACAAGCGCGTCATTGACGGGAAGGTGGTTTTTCTTGTTTTATACGTTGATGATATTTTTACTCATTGGGAATGATGTAAGGATATTATCAGACGTGAAAATCTGGCTAGCTGACCAATTCCAAATGAAAGATTTGGGAGAGGCCAGTTATGTTCTTGGGATCCAGATACTTCGGATCGCAAGAAACGACTGTTAGCTATATCTCAGTCATCCTATATCGATTTGGGATGCAGAATTCTAAGAAAGGCAATCTGCCTTATCGGCATGGAATTCATTTTTTGAAGGAACAGTCTCCTAAGACATCTCAGGATGTTGAGGAAATGAGATATATCTCATACGCCTCAGCAGTTGGTAGTCTCATGTATGCCATGTTATGCACGAGACCAGACATCTGTTTTGCAGTGGGAGTAGTCAGTAGGTTTCAATCAAACCCAGGATTGGATCATTGGGTGGCTGTGAAACACATTCTCTCAAATATCTTAAGAGAACGAGAGATTATATGCTTGCATATTCCGGTGAGGATATGTTCCCTAGGGGATATACAGACTCTGATTTTCAGACAGATGTTGATTCCAGGATCTCTACATCTGGATCAGTGTTCACCCTAGTGGTGGGGCTATTGTATGGCGGAGTATAAAGCAATCTTGTATTGCTGACTCCACCATGGAGGATGAATATGTAGCGGCTTGTGAAGCGGCTAAGGAAGCAGTCTGGCTCCGTAAATTCTTGGGAGATCTGGAAGTTGTTCCAGATATGGATAGACCACTCACACTTTATTGCGGAAATAGTGGTGCGGTGGCAAACTCCAAAGAACCAAGAAGCCACAAGAGGGGAAAGCATATAGAGAGGAAATATCATCTCATCAGGGAGATAGTGCAAAGAGGAGACGTTACCGTCACAAAGATTGCATCTGCAGAGAACCTTGCTGATCCGTTTACAAAGACCTTGCCAGCTAAAGCTTTTGAAGGTCAACTAGATGGTCTAGGATTACGTGACATGTCCCATTTACTCTAGTGCAAGTGGGAGATTGTTGGGATGTATGCCCTAGAGCTACATGTGATGTAAACGATTTCATGCGTTTTTGAAATAAAACGATGCATATTCATTTATCAAATTGTTTGTTTAATTTTCGCATATTATATATCTTCTAAATACCCTAGATTACTTATGTACCTTCAGACTTAGTGTATGAGTGTTATACAAGAGGATTTAAGTCTGAAGTTAGTAATCTTAAATAGTCCATAGAGAGCAAACAAAGCGGGTAATTTTTTTATGGTTTATCTATAGCTGCGGTCTATTATATATTTGTATGGCGATCTTAATCCGGATCGTCCATGTAGAGACATGAGAATGGAGGCACCTTGTATGATGCAATCATATAGGACTGGACCCAGATAGAAATGACATTCTTATAATATCCATTAAGCAAAGAAAGTCATTTCAATCTACTTGATGGTCATATATGGATTGATCTTAATCCTGAGTATACTACGAACTCATGCATGGCAGGCTGGTGTCCTTTGATTTACAAAGGTGAGGTTGGTGTAGCAGTCCCGACCAATAGCTACGTACTCTGGGGGAACAGTTTTGTTTGTAGCTGGGAACGTTTTACATAGACATGGAGTTCACTCCTTCTTGCGAGAAGTAGATGAGTATCTTTCTTAAGGGTTGATTCGGTACTTGAACGATTTGAGCGCTCAAGTCTTTCTATTACGAATAGAAAGATTAATATTCATAATAGTTATGAAATAAAATCGTTCATTAGAGAATCAATGGTACTTAATTAGAGGGGTATAACGGAAATTATGACCCGGCTCTATTACAAGATACTCATGAAGGATCAATTCGTATGTAATGACTATATCGATGGACAACGACTTAGTTCGACTTAATATTTCATCTACGGCAACGAGAGTGCAACTTCGGTTTTTAGTGAATAACCCGGAGTTAATAATTCGGAATATCTAATTAAGAGCTTAATTAATATTTCGAGATTATTGGAGCTCGGAACCGTGGGTCCATTTGGTCCCCGTGTTAGCTCGATTTACTATAGCGGATTTAATATAATGGGATAGTCTAATTATATACTCACAAAAGAATAAATATTTAATATGATTAATAATATTAATTATGTCACACTTGAAACTATACATTAAAAGTTAATGTATGGTATTAATAATTTATGATAATTATTAAATATAAAATATTGAATTATATATATGATATAATTTAATAAGGCTAAGATTGTAATTTCTATATTATGGGTTTTTGGAAACCCTTGATTTAATTTTGGAAGTAATGACTTTCAAAATATTAATCATACATTTAATTTGTGACATATATTGACTTTATGGAAAGTAAATAATATTGTTACAAAATTAATGAAGAAATAAAGGGCATGGCCGAATTCCTTGATGTATAAGGAATATGATTTGTTTTTTTGGAAACAAATTTGATCAAAATCCTAGCCTTGTCTGAATTCCTTGGTGTATAAGGAATATGATTTGTTTTTTTGGAAACAAAATTTAATCCAAAAATCCTAGCCTTGGCCGAATTCTACCTTAGGGAGGGGATTGGTTGTTTTGTTTGAGTGAAACAAAATTGACCTAAGTATAAAAGAAAACGTGATTTTCTTTTGAGTAGTGCTCTCATTCCAAACCCAGCCACCTTCTTCTTCTTCACAATTCTCTCAAAATTTGAGAAATAATTTTGAAGAACAAGAATAAGAAAAAATTATTTGTGTGTGATTTAATCTCTAAAACGTTTAGGGATTTGTTTGTGTGTGTAGCCCACACTACTTTCCGTTGGTAACGAGATATAGCTCGGAAGATCTTGTGGCGTTGAACAAATCATCTTCTTATTTATTCTTGTAAGTCACGGCATTGAGGAACAATAATACCTCATTGCCGCACTTCACTTGTTACAATCGGGGCTCGGTTTTGATTTGTTTTAATTCGGGTTTTGGGAAACACCTTGGGGACTTTTTGGGGGCTGAGTTAGGATTTTTTTTTTAGTGGAAAAATAGACCTAAAACGCTACAATAGTTCACGCAAATCAGGGGTTGGTTTGGGTGCAGTTCGCGTGTGTGTAACATGTGTAAAACAGTCCAATAATTTACTGCAGTTCGGGGGCTGTTAGAGAACTATTTCACGCGTATTCCGGGGCTGAGATCTTGTCCGAACAGAAGCAAAACTTCAGTATAAGTGCTGGTTCCATTCGGGTTTAAGAAAAGAAGACAGAAAAAATTTTTCAAGGGTCGATCCGTGTGTCTAATCGCTTCCGCTGCGCGAGGAAAGCGTTTCCAACATAAGAGAGTCCAAGCATCTTTCTAGATCTATCTCGGTAATCCTTATTCCCAGAATAAAGTTGTTTTCTCTCTCCCAGATCTTTCATGGAGAATTTTAATGAAAGCCAAGCTTTCACCGATTGTAGCATGGGAATGTCATTGCCAATAAGCATTACATCATCAACGTAAAGGACAATGAATGTCAGTGCACTCCCACTAACATTCTTATAAACACAAGATCATCCTTATTTTGAAAAAAATCATATTCTTTTATGATCTCATCAAAACGTTGGTTCGAAGAATGCGATGCTTGTTTCAATCCATAAATGGATCGATTTAACTTGCAAACCTTGTTTGCATGTTTTGATACGAAAAAACTGTCAGGTTGTTGCATATAAACATCCTCCAAAAGCTTTTCGTTAAGGAAAAAACGGTTTTGACGTCCATCTGCCATATTTCATAATCGAAATATGCACCAATATCAAGCATTATCCGAATGGATTTAATCATGGCAATAGGTGAAAAAGTTTCATCGTAGTCGACAACATGTCGTTGACGATACCCTTTCGCTACAAGCCTAGTTTTGTACGTTTGTATGTTGCCATCTATGTCAGTCTTCTTCTTGAATACCCATTTACAACCAATAGGCTTTACTCCTTCTAGTGCATCAACCAGTGTCCAAACTTGGTTGGTATACATGGAATCCATTTCGGACTTCATGGCTTCTTGCCATAAAGCGGGTCGATACCTTGTATCACTTCCTCATACGTAGCCGGCTCATTATCCTCAATAAGATTAATATCTACGTGAGGTGAGATCAGAAACCCATACCTCTCAGGTTGTTTTCTGATTCTCTCTGATCTGCGTGGTTCTTGTGTATTAGAATATGTGGTACAGTTTCATCCCTGATGAACTGTTCGTGTTTCGTTAAGGAATCGGTTCCAAGAATAGTATCACTCTGATTTTCATCGAGTTCTATTTTCCTCCACTTACCACTGTATTTAGGAATTCCTTTTCGAGGAAAATCGCATGTAGAACAACAAATACCTTGTTCTATTGTGGGTGGTAGAAGTAATATCCTTTGGTTCCCTAGGATAACCTACAAATAGGCACTTATCCGATTTGGGTTCTAGTTTGGTACCATCCAAACGTTTAACGTATGCCCATCATCCCCAAATCTTCAAGAATGAGAAAACCGGTTTCTTTCATGTCCATATTTCATATGGAGTCTGCTGAACAGACTTTGACGGAACCTTATTCAAAATAAGTATTGTATTATTCAATGCATATCCCCAGAAGGAAATTGGTAGCTCAGTACGACTCATCATAGACCTTACCATGTCCAACAAAGTTCGGTTTCTCCGTTCGGACACACCGTTTAATTGACGTGTTCCGGGAGGAGTCCACTGTGAAAGAATACCATACTCTTCAAGTAATCTAGAAACTCGTTGCTTAAGTATTCTCCCCCACGGTCCGACCGTAATATTTTAATACTTTTGCCGGTCTGTTTTTCTACTTCGTGTTGAAACTCTTTGAATTTCTCAAAGGTTTCCGACATGTGTCTCATAAGATACACATAACCATAACGCGAGCATCATCCGCAAAGGTTACGAAGTATTCATATCCACCTCTAGCATGGCTAAACATGGGCCCACATACGTCACTATGAACGAGGGCTAACAGTTCGATGGCACGTGCACCTTTACCGCTAAAAGGTGTTTTAGGTATTTTGCCTACT
The DNA here is from genome assembly GCA_019454045.1 of Zanthoxylum bungeanum. Taxonomy (NCBI): domain Eukaryota; kingdom Viridiplantae; phylum Streptophyta; class Magnoliopsida; order Sapindales; family Rutaceae; genus Zanthoxylum; species Zanthoxylum bungeanum. Next base: position 1,644 of record SKCR01004455.1, on the reverse strand, counting down.
AAACAAGATTCGCAGACGTCTTATGAATTTGGATCAAATCCGTCCAAGTTACCCACTCTTCGAAAGTGTGGATATACAAGTCTTGTTAATGTGTCCTAGACGACAATGCCACATATAAGTTTCATCTTTGTTACTTAATTTAGCTTTTGTTTGTCATGTTATATGTTTGAGATTGATTTATATTCAAAATGTAAAGACCATTATTGACATCAGCACTACATATCTCAAAATCATTTTTATAAACAAAACACCTGGTGTTTCTGAATACAAAAGTATACCCACATTGGGTTAAACAAGATACATATATAATGTTTCTAGTCAACTAGGTACATAATAACAGTCTGATAAATTAAGTACATGCCCCGAGGGCAGTTCCAAAATGTAGGTCCCAACAGCCAAAACAGCGACTCTAGTCCCATTTCCAACTCGGAGGTCGATCTCTCATGAAGCCAGTCTCCTGCTAATCTGCAGATCCTGCACATCAGTAGATATATGAGTACCACAACCAGAATCAAAAATCCAATTTTTAAAACTAGAAGTAGACATGTTTATTTCAATAACAAACATACCTGAAGCTGGTGCCTTGCCCGCTTTCACTTCCTTCATGTGCGCCTTGTACTCATGGCAGTCACGCTTCCAGTGACCCCATTTTCCACACTGTAGATAGACATCTTGGGATTTGTCTTTTGCCTTCCCAAAAGACTTTGATGATTTGGCCTTGCCCTTTCTCTTCTTATTCTTCTTCTTTTTCACACCTATGGAAGCCTTTGGCCAAGCTATGGCATTCTGAGATGTCGAAGCGAAGTGCGCCTCGCGCTTCTTCCTCTTTAAAAGCTTTTTTCTGCCTCTTTCGACATTGCCATCAACTCTCCAAGAGTCTTCTCTTGGTTCATCATATTATAGTTCATGATGAACCCGCTTCAGCTGTCAGGAAAAGACTGTAAGATAAAATCTATGGAATTCTCAGCCTCAAAGGTTATGCCTAGCTGACCCAGTTGTTCGATGTCAGCAATCATCTGCGACACATGGTGCTCGATAAATGTACCCTCTGACATACGAGAGCAAAAGAGCTTCTTCTGCAATTCATACTTCTGCGATCTAAGGTTAGATCGATGAAGGTCCCTCAATTTCAACATCATTTCATGGGGATCCAATCCCTTTTTTGACGATGGAATTGTGGGGTCATTGCAGCAAGCATGACGATTTGAGCAGTTGAGTTGTCATCATTGTGAGTCTTCCAAAGCTCAAGTTCAAGTGGCCGCTCAATTCCGGGCTTAGGCCCGAGAGGTATCTCTATCCAATAGAGTAACTTCTCAACTCCCAGGACTATCCTGAGATTCATTTCCTAATCTGGAAATTTTACACCGTTAAAGACATTTTCACCCAGGATTATGTCTTTTGACGCTAATCTTCCAGCCATCTCGATTGCAATAGTCCTACTATCCAATCAACGATTTTGGGTACAGTCCAACTGTTAAAATAAAATAATAAAATATTAGTCCAACTAATATAAATATATAAAATGACGAAAATAATTTGAAAGCGCGTATTGGAAAGTATTTAAACGAAATTGAAAATTCAATACTGGCCTCCCATTATTTTTCGACGAGCCTCTAACCCTCTGTTGAGTACTCGGGAAACCTG
>SKCR01004454.1:0-26793 GCA_019454045.1 Zanthoxylum bungeanum | reverse complement strand
AACCTTGTATGGTAAAATGACAACATCATGTGATTACCTTTTTTTTTTTTTTTTGTTTTGCAGAAACATCTTGTGATTAATTTTAATAATCAGAAAAAGGGCACACATTTTAATTTTATCATGGATAGAGGAGTAGGTTATCAAAACCCTAGCAAATTGCTTTACCAATTAAAAAATGGAGAATTCCCACGCGGAATTTCCATCGACATTGGTTTTTCCACGTGGCCATAGTATATTGGTGGAGAGAACGTGCACTTGCCGCTTGCTTTTGTTTTTCCTATCTTCTTTCCTTTTTGGGGGCTATCAAAAAAAATGTGGGAGAGGGAGCAGTATATGTGGGTCCCACTTTGGTCGTATTGCTAACGGCACGTAAAATAAGGAACCAAAACCGCACCTATTACCGTCTGGTTTGACGCCGTTTAAATTAATGGAGGGTATTACTATTATGTGTTAATCAAGATAATCACCAATCAACTTATTTTACGAAAATATCCATCCTTTTTTCTTTTTTTATCACGTATGATCTGTCTCTGTTTGGTTACTGAGGCAAATTGCGCTGGACTGAGGATAGTGCGGAATCCTATCAACTATATTAAAAAAAAATCCCAAGCAATATATTTTCCATTCCCATGCTAAATATCTTCAAATTTATCCAAAAAAAAAATTATTCAGACGAAAATGTCATTTTCATATGATTTTTTTTTTCAAAATTAATATGTTTTAAAATAATTTATTATATTATTTTATGTGCATATATTCAGTAGCACTATTTTAGACTTAGTGATTTGTTTTTTGTTATTGATAGTAGAAATTTAAATTTAATGAATAGTGTTATTTAAACTTAAATTTCAAATATTAATTACTGAAATCTCAGCAGGGATACAAAAATGAAGACAAACAAACACCCGCCCTGGGCTTGAGGAGACGTAAATGAGGGCAAAAACGTAAATGGACAAAACTTAAGTAATGATGTGGGGCATAATAATAAATAATAAATGACAAAAGCTAAAACACCACCGTTGAGAAACGCAAAGAACACGTGTTTGAAATCATAAACTTAATAAATAAATAAATATCACAACAGCCCTCGGAAGCTGCAAAGAACGAGCATAAAAAGTCCCCCAATATATTCCTCGTGCCCAATAAACAGATAAGCCTTTTCTTCTTCAAATTGAATTATCAAAGCATTCGATCAAGAATCATTATTTATTAGTTTTTTTGTGAATTTAAAAGTATGGCGAGCTCGTCGGAGAAATCAGTTAAGTTGCCGGAAAAATCAACTTTCTCTCAAACGTGTAATCTTCTGAGTCGGTACTTGAAAGAAAGAGGCAGCTTTGGAGATCTTAACATCGGGATGTCATGCAACGTTGAAGCTAACGGTAAGCTTATCATACCTTTAAAGTTTTCAGTTATATTTGTTTGGTTGCTGAGAAAGTGAGAGAAAAGAAAAGAAAGGAAAATTTATTCTTATAATGATGACTTCTGCCCTTCTGGGTCACGTTTTATTTGGGAGAAAAATCAATTAAGCTTAATCTTGAAGCCTTTAATATATATTATTGTGAATCTTATATTAGATCTGTACTGTAACTGTAAGTAAATGATTTGTAATCACGTTTTGAAGTTATATATATATAGCATGTGCTTTTTACAATTTGTGAAAATCTTATCTAGGACTTTGGAAAATTGGAATCCACACCCAGTCCCAGATCCAAAATAATCTCATTTTGTAATTTGACATATTCTTTCAGTTTAATCATTCAACAGTCAGTAGAACATGTTCCCTATTCTTTAGGTCTCATTCCTTTTTTTTTTCCTTAATTCAAGAGACACGACAGCTCCATGTGCTTAACTGCTGTTCCGTTTTTTTTTTTTTTATTTATTTATTATGAACTAATAAAATTCAGTTGATCTCACTTCACATTTCAAATTTACTCACGTGAGTTTTTAGTTTCAGTATAAGTAAACAATATGATACTTGTATGATTGCAAAGATTTGAGTTAGAGTCAATATGATTCGAGTGATTTATCGAAATTTTGCAGGGGTATCTGAGATGCCACGGCGGCCAGCAGCTACAACTATGAATTTGTTTCCAGTGATTGACAACTCAGGAGATGTTTCAGCTCAAAACATTACTGCTCCTCGAAACTGGGAGTCCATGAATTTGTTTCCTCAGCATGCTGGTTTTGAAACCCCAAATATGGTAGATTCAAGGTGGGTTTACTAATTAATTAGTACATATTTTGTTACGTGCTTTTTTGAAATTTCTGCTGGGACCTAATGGTGACTTGTTCTTTTAAATATGTTAGTTTAAACAAGCCTGCTGCTGCTGTCACGGAGCCACAAAAAGCTCCAATGACTATTTTTTATGGGGGACAAGTGATTGTGTTCAACGACTTCCCAGCCGATAAAGCGAAGGAAATCATGCAATTAGCAAGCAAGGGAAGCTCCCAGAGCCAGAGTCACAACTCTTTTGCTGCTAATTTATCCAAAAGTCCAATAGAATCAATTCCTCCGGTTACTCCTAGCCTTCCGAAAAATCCAAAGGAGCCTAATTGTTCGGTTCCTCCTCCATCAACTAGCGTTACTGACTTGAGCAACAATATGGTTCCAGAGCATGCTCAAGAACCTCCCCTGAGACCTGTTGCTTGTGGTAATCTTTTGATATATATATTTGTATATAAATGGAATCAATAATTCTATTTGGTGTATGCGTTTCTAATGAAGTTGTGTTACCTTCAAATGCAGATCTACCTATTGCGAGGAGAAATTCACTCCACAGGTTCTTGGAGAAGAGAAAAGACAGGTAGGCATTTGCAGATACAAATTTCCACTATTTTGCATCATCTTTATTTTTTAGTATGTTTTGCTGCAAATGTACCCAGGTAGTAGTAAGTATTAATTTAGTTATGAATCAATCACCTATTAGGTCAATAGACTTGAAAACTTGAATTTTGTTTTTCTTTTAGCAATTGATGGGTTGGTCTTTGATTATTGTATATATGACTAATTGCAAAGAATCTATTGTATGATGCATTGCAAATCGGAGATAATAGTGATAGTAGGAAATATTTTGTTGGATTGACTTGTAACGTTCTGTTCTGTTATTACATCTTTACAGGATTGTTTCAAGAGCCCCATACCAAGTGAGCAGCGGCTCAGCTGAAGCTCCAAAGAAGCCTCCTGCTGAAAGCAAGTCGTGGCTTGGCCTCGCTGCTTAAACCTCTCAGTAGTTTCTGCCAATTGCATCCCTTTTCCGGCTTAATTTTTGGCCGTGTTATCATATTTTTTTTTTTTGGCAGCATAATTTTAGATCTCTATTAGGTTGGGTTTCTCAGAGCCCTACCTTAGATCTAACTATCAATCTTCTCAGTTCTCACCATTAGTTTTATGTAATTAACGTTTATTGAAAATTTAGTTGATAATAATATTAATCTTTAATGAATAATTCTAAATTTTGACTCTTTCTTGAGTCAATATTGAATGATCTTCAATAGTTTGGTGTGTGTACTGTGTTTATGCTTTGAGCTTCTATACAAGTTTGGTAGTGAGAAAGATAAATTACTTCTATTATGAGCATTGATTATGAAACTGACATTAGAATTATGTAATTAACATTGTTAATAGAAAAATAAGATAGATTATTAGTTGGATTAGTCAAATGACTCATTACCATCCTTGCCAACTCAACTAAACTATCATCAATTTAATCATAATCATGCTGGTATATTTGTGTTCATAAGTTATCCCTTTGTACCATCAAACGAATAATATTACAACCACCAAATAGGTTGCCCTGTTTTTTCCACGTCATCTTCTTAGCAACTCATACAAGTTGAAAAACCCAGAAAAAAAAAAACTCATAGCATTTTAAAACGCCATAAACCAAAAGGGGAAGAAAAATGTCTTGACCAACTCTACAAATGTTAGGGATATATTTTATATTTGTTCGATTAATTATAAATTTATGCATGTCATCTTACTATTATCAGTTTAGTTATTATTAATAGCCATCATTACTGTCCGTAAGGGTGTGTGGGCAGGTAGTGTAGAGTTCAGGATCTCATTTTGAGGTCATAAGTTCGAATTTAGGGAATGCATTTCTTGTAAGAGCATGAGACAGTCGAGGGTTTTACCTGCTCCACTTAAATCTGGAAGAGATAATTTGACGGCGAGATTTCCAAAAAAAAATAATAATCGTCATCACTTGCCCATGTAAATTAAGAATGATGAATGAATAAAGCAAGTCCGGGGAATTATGATGATTAATTTTCTGAATTTTAACAATAAAGATTAAGCAAATTAAATTTTAATTTTCACATTATATTTTATTCGAAACTCAAAAACACATACATCAACATGGACAAAATTGAATGGCATACATTTTTTCAATTATTCAAACATGAGTCAAGGAGTAGGAAAGTTAGGTATGTGTTTGTGTTGGCAACTTTTGCACCCAAAAAATAATATTAATTAACAAAAAATGAAAATCCATTTAATCACGTTCCTCGTGTCTGGCTTTGAAATATATTTACTTGTTATTATTATAAAGTAGAAGACAGATAATGTGGAGGATAAAGTATAATATATATATATTTATTAGTATATAATTGTAATCACATGTCGTGTTGATGTTCGTGGTAGGGTCCATTTCTTTTGACTCTTTCATAATAATATTATATATCTAATATTAATAATTTATTTTCACTTCACGCGTTTGCTTCCCTAATCTTCTAATTCTTAAAATAACGCGTCCCAGTTTGTCCATTTTCTGGGTTTTGTTTAAATTTTATTTTGATGATTAAGACTCTCTTTAAATTGAATTATGCAAAGTTTAGATTTGGAAGAGAGTATCAGAGTACTAGAGCAAGAACATAAGGGCAGACTCTGTGTTGTGATTTATGTTTCATGTTGAGATTATTTTTTTAAGGAAAATTATCTTCAGTCAATTCTGTGTTTTCCCACCCGATATTGTAAAAATATATAATTTTCCACTTCAAATTATAAAAATACATCATATTCCATCCAAAAATATGAAAACAAAATCAATTTTTAATCTTAAAAAAGAAGAAAATTGATATACTTTTAAAACTCTTGATGGAAAGATGATAAAACCAAAAATATTATAATATTTTTCGAACTATCGGAGGACGGGGGATAATTTTTTATTTTTTATTTTTTATTTTTAAGTAAATTATAATGAAATTATTATATAGAGAAGTCTGCTACATATGACGACGCCATATTGTAATTTATTGTAAACAATAGTGGTTAAGTAACTAAATTGTTTGAATAACGTTAATGATATCACTAGTATTAGGTAGATCATAAAATTATCATCATACATGTGTTGATAATTTTACAATAATTGTTTTTTTGTTTTTGGACCTAATATTTGAGATATTATATCAACTGGGATTATATTCTAAACTCATTTAACTCGAAATTTCTTTTAATTGAAAAACATAAGGTTATTATCCTTGGATCAAATTTCAACTTTGGCATGCTTGAACATGGAAAGCATCGTCCAATTTGATAACTTCTCTTAGAATGAAGTCATCAGCGTGGTTCATTTATCCATATAAAGAATATCATTTGACCATAGGTGGTCGTGAATTGCCTTAAATTTAATGGGATTTTAGACGTATTCTTACAATGATGTTAAAAATTAACATTCACATAAATTTATGAATCTTAATTTTAGATTAAATTTGGGAATTTCAACAAACAATATGTATCGACTCTCGTCAAGGCTGCCTCTATATTTCACCATATAAACATAACTCATATAATTAGCATTAATCTGACCACATATCTCTCGGCTGAATCAATGTATTATGACACAAATGATATATATATACTAGTGTATGTCCGTGCCTACGGCACGGTGTTACAAAATTTAAAGAGAGATTGATATTCTGTTATTTAATTTGTTTATAATGAAATGATTTTATTTTTTAATAAATGATTTTATTTTTTAATTTATTTGGTAGTTTTTATTTTCCATTAATAAATGATTTTATTCTTTAATTTATTTGGTAGTTTTCATTTTCCATTTTTATAAAGATTCTATAATGAAATGACTCTTTATCAGCCGTTAGATTATAATGAAATGATCTGAGCCGCCAATTAAGCCACGTAAAGATAACATTTTGATACATTATATTTCTTAATCTTAACCATCCGTTACATTATATTTCCTCCCACACCATTGTGTTTTATAATATAGATATTATAAATTTACCAGCACTTATAGTTGGTTGGTAGGGTTGCTTATTATTATTTTAAAACAAATACGAGGGTCTTAAATGAAATTTAGTCCATTTCAGTTATCAAATTAAAATTTTAATCCACTGGTTGTAAGGGAAGGGCCATATCCATTAAGTGAGTAAAAGTATACTTACATTTTGAAATATTTAAAAATAAATTTGGCTCATTTTGAGCTTAAGGGTCTATTTGATATTGTGATTTGAGATGTTGTTAGATGATAAAATTGTGTTTAGGTAAAACACGGTTTTCAAGTGTTTGGTTATTGATGAGGAATTGTGATTACTAATCATAATTTTTTTTCAAAAATTGAATTTTACAAAAGCTAAAAATTTTAGTTTTTCCCACCATCAAAATATTAAAAAGCACACCGCAATTATATTTTTAGCATAAATCAAAATTTCATGATACCGTTTATTAACCATTGTTATTCACCACACTTTTCTAATCACAATACTAAATATAAACTTTCAGGATCTTGATATCCAAACCTGATAAATTTTTTATTCTAATTTTATTAGTTTTTTAAAACAACATTAAGGGAAAAAGTTATAATTATGTTGGTTTATATGAAGTGAACTGGGTTGATTTCTTTGAAATAAAAATGTATTTGGACTTGTCCAAAGAAAAAAAAAAACAATGAATTGGGAAATTGTTGGGGGTATTTAGTTATAGCCGTAGATCCACAAGAGTGAATGGGAATGTATTTCTCATAAGCCCATTTGAGGATATCAGGCATACAACTTCTTATGAGCTGGCCCAATAAAAATTTGGGCCCAATAAGAGGTAGCAATCACCCACTGGGCCTGATACATGTGATAATCTCGCTTTTCAATTTTATGATGGAAGATATTTTTTTTATAAAATCGGCAGAGAAGATTGAATCAATTATCCTCAACTGAGTCACCTTCAATTCATTCTCTCTTTTGGTTTTGATTCTCTCCCTCACCTTCGAGGGTTTTTTTTTTTTCTTTTTATTTTTCTGTATTTTATTTTTTTTCTTCTTCACAATCAGAACCCCTCTCTGTAGCAGAGGACGATGCAGCAGCAGCAAAGGCTGAAGCAACAGACAATGATGCAGCAGTCCTTATATCAATACCACCCCGGTCTCTTAGCCGCTCCTCAGGTTCTTCGATTTAATTTTAATTTTTATTTATTTAATTTAGTAAACTGGATAGTGATTGGTACTTTGAAGGAATCTTTTTTTTTTTGGTATATTTTTTTTATGTTATTACTTATTAATAGACACTTTTTTTTAGAAAAAAAATTAATCGACACCTTTGAGTAAAATATAATTTGAAAGATATATGTATTGGAAGTACGTTTAATTGAAAGCTATCTGTAATTTTTACTAGTACTTGTTTGTGGTTTAATTATTAATTTTATTTTTATTTCATTTGAAGGATGGTGTTTGTTATTGTAATGTTGCAAGCTTAGTTTCTATTGTCTGTGTATTTGAAATACTTCAGAGTTGTGGGTATTGAAGATTTAGGGATTTTTTTTTTAATTTTATTTTTTAAAAAAATACATTTTTATTTTGCAGATAGATCCTATATTGAGTGGAAATTTGCCTCCAGGGTTCGATACAAGCGGTTGCCGCAGTGTGTGAGTTTTGCTTTCCTCTTGTTCTTGACTGTACTATCATCTATCAATTTTTTTATCAACAAGATTGAGTTTCTGTAAGTTTTAAAAATTGGTTATTTTTATTTGTATTCTTATGTATATGCTGGTTTACATACAGAGATAACAATTGTTTTTCAACCCTTTTCTACTTATGCTGTTATAATGCAATATATATTTGCTTATTCAATAATTTTCTCTTGTATGCACGCTACTTTTAATTTCATTTATGCTTTCATGTCCATGTTTACTTGTACAAAATTATTCCTCATTTATGAGATTTGCAGGTATGTTGGAAACATTCACCCTCAGGTTACAGAAACACTACTTCAAGAGGTTTTCTCAAATACTGGTCCCCTCGAAGGATGCAAGCTCATTAGGAAAGAGAAGGTAATTTTTCAGTGTGGCAATATTTGGGCTTTTAAAAATATTTTAATGGAATGACCATGCCTTCTCTTGATTCCTATGATGGTGTTTTCGATTTGAATTGTAGTTGCTTATTGGTGCCATGGTGCCACTTTTTTTTTTTTAATAATGTGTGCAGTCATCCTATGGTTTTGTGGACTACTTTGATCGCAGATCAGCTTATCTTGCTATTGTGACTCTCAATGGAAGGCATTTGTAAGTAATATTTCTGCAGAGTTACAGTTGGATATTTTTTTCCTGTTCTATGTCCTAATAGTTTTTATATTTGTTTTGTTTATTTATTTTTAATGCAGATTTGGACAACCTATCAAAGTAAACTGGGCTTATGCTAGTAACCAGAGAGAGGATACATCAGGTTTATATCCTGTACATGTAAACCATGTTTGTTAATCGACTCTGATGTGCTGATTATTTCCAAAAACTTATGCTAATTTCTCAATGTGGTTCAGGTCATTTCAACGTTTTTGTTGGTGATCTTAGCCCTGAAGTAACAGATGCTACTTTGTTTGCGTGCTTCTCTGTCTATCCTAGTTGTTCGTAAGTTTTGATTTCTCACTTCCTTAGTTTACTCATTGCCATCTTTTCTTTTTGTATTTGAATATTGTGATTTTAGAATATTGACATGATCAAGTTTGTTACAGGGATGCAAGGGTCATGTGGGACCAGAAGTCTGGGCGTTCACGGGGTTTTGGGTTTGTTTCTTTTCGAAATCAGCAGGTACTTTAAATGCTTGACTCAATGTTTCTGTTTTGCCATTTCTTTATGCCTTTATGAATAATGTTATAATAGTTGTCAAATGAGCACCTAGGCTCAGACCACTGTGCATCATGAAGAGTCAGGCCATGCGATCTTGCCTTTGAGATGTGCCTAGGTATGCTTAGGCGAGCCTCATTAAAAATGTATGAGAAAACCCCTATTGGAATTGACCCAACCAACCCAAAATCAAGTTTTGTAATATTTCTTTAATAAATTAAGATAGGTTTTGGGGTGGGCTTTAAATTTAAACAAACACATTAATTTGTATTAACATTATTTGTGTTATTGTAATTATTTTTGATAAATTTTTAATGATTGCTTTGTGCCTTTAATAACATTGATTGTTATTTTCCCCTTTTGTTGGTTTGTCATATGATGGTAACAATTTCTTTCCTGTCCAGGATGCCCAAAGTGCAATAAATGACTTAAATGGTATGGAGATTTTTTATTGCTATGATGCAGTGTCCTTTTCCTTTATATTTTTTGTCATTGGGAAATTATACTTTTTTTTCAAATGTACCTTTTTGTGGGTAATCTTTAGTTCTTCAGTAGTTTACCTGTACTGGTCTGTGGACTAATGAGAAATGGCATGGGAAGAAAGAGTGTGGGTCATATTACATTCAATCAACTTGTAAGTATTTTTGATGTGGTAAAACAGGTCATTCAAATTCCATTTATTCTAGTGTTAGGTTGGGGATTGGTTTACATTTGAGAGAGTTTGGGGTTAATTTGGTAAAAAAAGGCATTGGAAGGTGGGATATGTTCATAACATGAGACGTGTTGATATATCACTGAGATGTCATTTTTTACCCCTTTTGGACTCTGTGATAAATAGATGTTAGGTTGGTAGGACAAAGGAGATTGTTTTGCTTGGAACATAGTTTTATAGGTCAAATGAGTGCTTGGATCATGCAAGGGGTAAAATCTTGGAACATCTTTTTTCCAACCTGATTATAGCGTACGCATGGAACCCCTTGCCCGAACAAGAAATTAGATTTTTTCAGCATCATAACCACACTTCTCATTCTAGTCAGTTTGAATTGTAATAACTTTGTACTGTCCTACTACTTCAGGCAAGTGGCTTGGAAGTAGACAGATTCGGTGCAACTGGGCTGCAAAAGGTGCTTCCTCTGGTGATGAAAAGCCAAGTTCAGATTCCAGAAGTGTTGTAGAGCTTACAAATGAAACATCCGGTGAGCTTATTTATATGGTTTGATGATTACAAGAAATCGTGGTTATCTTGTTTGTAGAAGTTGTAAAAGGTTATTTGGCATCCACATTTAAGGACATTTCCCCTCCAAATATTGAGGTTTTTTTCCCTTTATTTTCGCAAGGTGGGCTGTGGGATGGAGAAATTTCTAGACGAAAAATTAGATTATTTAGATTGGACATATGGTGTCGTTCTTCTAATTTCTAATTTTGTTTAGAAGGCATGTATATTTTTCCTATTCATTGTTTTCTAGTTTTCTAAAATCAAAAGAGTTTGTCGTGGGTTGAAGATTTCCTTAATGGCCTATCAATATGATCCTGAAGTTTTTTGTTAATATTTGAAACACTCAATTTGTGTCTTTTCATTGATTTTTCTGGCACAATTAGTTTCAAGTCATGAAACATAAACTGATGAAACCTCTTGGGGTGATACAAGAGGTGTGGGAATTCGAGAAGAGGTTTTGTATATGGATGTCTGAGATGTGATCTTGTATATTTTCTGTTGTCAATCTTCCTTTAGATTTTACAAGAATCAGCATTTTTTTTATAGAGTTGATATTTATCCCAGAGCTATGATCTTTATCTGGTCAGACTTTGAGCCCATTACTGCCGTTGCTGTGATGTTTAATTCTCTATATGAATACTTGAGATGTGGTCTTTGAGCCCATTACCACGTTAGAGCTTATGATTTTTTATTTCCACATGCAGAAGATGGTCAAGAGAAGAGCAATGATGAAGCTCCAGAGAACAATCCTCAGTACACCACTGTTTATGTTGGCAATCTTGCTCCAGAGGCAAGAACTAGAACTAACTCAGTCATGACTATGTTTGTCTCTTCCTCAATGTTATCGTTGTATAAATGCTTATCTGCATGGAAGCTTCTGAAGCCTGGTTGTGGAGGGAACATTCTGATGAGTTTGTCTTGGTGGCCGTATTAGCCATTTAGGATTTATTCCATGGCCATATCATACTATGCAGCCTGAAACTAGGACAGGCTTTTCCAACAGAACAGTTTAACAAATCGTAACATTCATATTATCTGCGGGATTCTTCTTATGGTGGCTTAGATTATAATCTAGACTTTAGGGACATCAGATTAATCAGAAGCAAGCCTATCCAATACGTATGAAGCTGTGGGTGATATGGCATGTTAAATGCCTGAAATTGACCAAGTAGTCTTTGCAATGAGAAGAAATGATGTCCTTTTTGTTGTATAATAATAAATTTGTAACCATTAGTTCAAATTATATTCTTTCATTTGGTTTGGCGACTTGATTACTTCCACCTCTTTGTAAAATGAGAATTAGAAAGAGTTCCATCAGTTTATAGTATTTCCTCATGCATTGGAAATCATGTATAAGATAATATACATGAATCATTCTGTCAGTTCAATAGTACAGAAACTGTGTTTCTGTTTCTGATTTCTCGATAATTTGCAGGTTACTTCAGTTGATCTTCACCGACATTTCCATGGTCTTGGTGCTGGAACGATTGAAGATGTTCGGGTGCAACGAGACAAGGGTTTCGGGTTTGTGAGATACTCTACACATGCTGAAGCTGCTCTGGCTATTCAAATTGGCAATGCACGGATTCTCTGCGGCAAACCAATTAAGGTACTTTCTTATGGAGTTATTTTATTTCTTAATAGATAAGTATGGTGTTTGGTTTATAGTTACAAAAGTGTAATTTACTTGGATTTGGATATCAGATGATTTAAGCCTCGTTGCAGGTTATGGTTTCAGCTGATTTTGGGTGTTTAATCCTATATTGTCCTGATGTACGCCATGGCCTAATCATTCACTAAATTTGTATTGCAGTGTTCTTGGGGCAGCAAACCAACTCCACCGGGAGCAAGCTCTACTCCTCTTCCCCCACCTGCTGCTGCACATCTGCCAGGTTTCTCAGTCACAGACCTTGCCGCCTATGAGCGACAACTGGCATTGAGCAAAATGGCTGGGGCACAGGCCCTAATGCATCCACAGGCTCGACATGCCCTTAAACTGGGAATGGATGCTTCTGGAGGTAGTCAGGGGTTCTATGATGCTAGTGGTGGGTTCCAGAATGCCGCAACAACCCAGCAGCTTATGTACTATTAGAAATTATGAGGTGGGAACTCCCTATTATGTTAAGAGGGAGTAACAAGTATTTAGAGAATCATAGGATGGTGTAACCTTTTTCTTTTTCTCATTTCTTTCTTTTTGCTTTTCTAATATGGATGTATGTCTGTTGCATATTTATAATGTATTCATTGTTGACTTTATGGTGTATTTTAAATCTCAGGTTATGCCATTTTCTACTTCTGATGTTTTGCTTTGTGAGTATGATCTTTTTTATAGGAATGACTGACTGAACGGTTAGAAAGTTTGTGGTCGCACAAAATTTGAGATTTTATGTGCGCTTGGAGTCAATCCAAATTCAGCTTTCCGGTTTCGGTTTAGTCAGAGCAAAGTTATCAGTGCAGTGAGCATATTCTTATTCTGTCGCTTCTGTCGCCAAACAAGACTTGAAAGCAGGCATATTTTGAATTGAAATAAAGTAAAAAGAACCTTTTCGAATTTATATATTCCATTTCTTACTTATTACTGAAAGGGAATTTCAACATGAAATTGAGGGACATGCCCATTCCAGGCAATATCCACTTTTGTGTGTTTCTGACTTCTGAGCATTGATAATGGTCCAAAAACATACAAAATCTGAAAATCATCACTTCTTTCTGGTCATCAACTACCACTACCAGAAAGAAAACAAAACTATCACACATGATAAAAACATATTCCCATTACAGCATAAGCTCTACACCTAAACCCCAAGCAGAAATTCTTCCTTTTATTTACTTTTTTTTTTTATTTCCCCAAACTCTCGGATCAAAATCCTGATTATGTTATAGTATAGCCTCGAAGAGAGTTCTAAATTGCAAGAATACGGGTCGAAAATATGTGATCCCTTGTATAAGGCGAACTTGCTACATCTGCTAATCTCGAAGCATCAGCTCTGCATTGTTCTTTGCGTTCATCCCTCGTTATTTGCGTTGATCGACACTCAGTACTGCAAAATGCTTTCTCCCCTCTGTTTATTAATAATAATAATAACACACCCATCATAAGTTTCATGCAAACAAAAACCAGTAACCAATAACCAATAACCAAACACCAAACAAATAATAATCAAACTTAAATTACCTGTACATGTATATATCTTTGCCATGGAGTTTTTTCCTACACAAATGACATGAACTGAGAAAATCCGAAGTGGGATAATAACAATCTGACTCATCTTCTTCCACAAATCTTCCAGAAGATTCTTTACTGGTTGTAACAGTTTCACCTCCATCATAATAAACCCTAGTGACAGACTTGTTATTAGGTCCATGACATGTCACGTAAGTGTAATCCTCCAAGCTTTCAATCTCCAAATCCTGTAAACATCTCTTACAATTTTTCCTAGCAGGGAATTGGGGGCTAACTGATGATGATGTTTTATTATTCAAGCTTGAATTTTTAGCCAAAATTTCATGCCCACAAATACAATCACTAGACTTGTTCTCTAGTGCTACTACTATCCCTAATCCAACACCACCTGCATCATAACATCTTAGACCCAATGGACCTCTAGGGCTTGTGCCTCCATCCAAAAACCCGGCGCGGTTGCCGGAAACCAATAAAGCCGATAATTTCCCGATCACCGGACGGGTTCTCTTGCCCAACATGACTACAAAATAATAATAATAATAATAATTCTGTAATTTAGGAGAGTGCTAACATTAACAAATTCGAGATTTGTAAATATTGAGAAAAGGCAATGCAAGATGTGGTACCAATATATAATAATGGAGTGGGTGGACTTGGCCCATAGGTTTTGGTTTGGAATTTTATGGTGATGATTGCTATAAATAAATTATAATGGTAAATTTCCCTTTAGTCCCTATAGTTTTTGTTAAATACTCATTTTGTTTTTTATTTTATAAATTACTTAACAGATTTCGATTGTATATCTATTTCTATTAAAATATATTTAATTATCATCATAAATTTGTATGTTAATTTGTTTAAACTTTAAGCTATACCACACACGAATTGTTTTATCCTTAAAAATCAAATCCAATAAGTAACGCTTTGGATATATTAAATATATTACAAAAAATAAAAAATAAAAAATAAAACAAACTAAATAATTGAATAGACTGTAATAAAAAAAAACCAACCTACATATCCAACTCAAATATTTTGTTTTATTTTATTTATCTCATGCAAATATTATTAGAGAAATGATCATTCTTTCATTAGAAATCTTATCTATTTTTTTTTAAATATATTAATTTTCACACAAATTATTAATTGTATATCAATTTTCATATCAATTTTTACTTGCAACTTTAGAAAAATCATTCATCTGACGTGTATCAAATTTTACTTGCAACTTTAGAAAAATCATCATTCTTTCTACTATTGATAAGTGAAAGTTTATTATTAAAAATCTGGAGATTTTTGTTAATTTTCATCAAATTTCGAAGAGAGAAATGATAATTTCCCTTATTATAATTGAAAGATGATTCCGAAGATGATTTTTCAAATTTGTAATGGGGGGTGGGGCCACTCTTGTTTGTGTCGTTTTGTAATGTGATTGAGACTTGGTACTTGGGATGTGGCCTACCTTGGCCGCTGGTGTTGCCACATACTAATTAAAAAAAAAGAAGAGAGAGAGAGATTCTACAAGCACTCTCTCTACCACCCATGGGTACGTGGCACACCATAAAAATAAACATCACGTATTATAAAAATTGGACAATTTAAAACGTAATTCAGTACCAAAACACAATTTATAATAGACAATAAATATACAAAAGGATATAACAAGTCCACATCATCAATATTCAGGACTCCGTACCCAAAGTTATACATACAAAACAATAACTTTAATTACATACATATAACAACGTGCATTACATGATACAAAACGTAACCAACACAATTCTTAAACTTATACGATATATCGCAGGACTCTAGAGTGGGTGGCTGCAACTTGGGTGATCCATTGTCACGAGCATAAACATCCAAAGCTTGATGCCTGACCGATCTGATTGCCAACCTGTAAAACTAACAAACGATGTGGTGTGAGTTATACAACTCAATAACTAACCGCACACATCAGGATAAACCAGGATAAATTTTATGTGTGTGTGTGCACGCGCGCATGCCTACATACATTTATTTGCAAAAAAACCTTTAAACCTCGTACTATTATTTACCCTTATTAAACATAATATCTTTCGAAAACACATACTCAGAAACGTACTTGATGCAAATCAGAACCCTTATATTCAAACTGTTAGGGTTGGTGCTCAGAGTGTCAATCCGGATCGTATTTATGTCCGATTCATAAATACGAGCAATTCTATTTTCCATAAATATTACTTATTAAATGGTAACACCATTGTCTTTTATACACATATTCGGTCTAATTACGATTAGTTATCTGATTTCGATTAGACCGAAACTAAATCTGGTTTAGTGATATGTGTCTATTAGACAAAGACCTTAGGATTTACAGTATAGTGCGCAGTTACAACGAAGTTTGTAATTGACATTGAGAAGCATATTATTAGTTGTATATCCTTAAATAAAATTTCTGGTCAAGATTTGCTAACACGGGTCGGTTAGTAAAATCCGCTGAGATCAGTACATGTCATATATCGTGACTTGATCCGATGGTTTATCCCAATGAACCATGAGTCTCGGGAGACTCGTATAGACATGTAGGTGTTTATTTGATAAGACACTGAACGACTCATTGAAGGTTTCTTAATAGATGGTACACCAACGTCAATATGAACCTACTCGAGTTGAGCGAGCATAGTAATCCTTCGACTTGAGATACCACAGTGGGATATATGTGTTATCCTTCACACTTTGATGGCAGTCACGTCAACGATCTATTCATGATCAGACCTCCGCCTGTTCGTTGGGTGTGGACTCATGCTCATGATATCCAGTGCGTATCAAGATAGGATCCGTCAGTCATGTGTACAGGGCATAGGCATCCTCACGTGTTTACGATCTAGTAAATCCATGGTCGTGGTATAATGTCGGAAACCAGTTCCGAGTGTTATTTTGTGATCGTAAATTGAAAGTCGACTGTATTATACCGAACAGATTTGACGTTCTCATCTATACCCCAGGTATAATACGGATGGCCTGTGACGGAGGGATTATACATATGCTATGACCTCGACTTATATAGTTTAACGAGATTATCCGTGGTCGTCATAATCCATGAGTGAGTGGATTATGGACACGAAATTGATTTCGTGATGGATAGACCTAAACTTAGAGAGTCCAACAATATGAAGTGTACTCGTTGAGCACTTGGGCAACTCGATATGAATAATATGAATTATTCATTATATTTCACCGGAGTAAGTGAGTTAATTCGGATCGTTTAATTATTAAACGACAACACATGCAATTAGGGGATTTTGTCCGCTAATAATTATTGTGTATTTTTATTTGATACATAATTCGATTAGATACACATTAGTTATTTGTCAAATGAGATTTTCACACATGCCATAAATATATGTATTTATTATTTATTGTAAATAAAAATACATATATGGTTGTTAATTAATTATTTAGTTATTTAATTGTTAAATAATTAAAAAATTAAAAAATTTCATACTTATCCATTAATCATTTTGAATGATAAATGGTGAGATGTAATTGGATTACATGGCATGTATTTATTAAGGGCAAATGTGTGACATTTTCATTGGCCTTTTAAAAGCTTGTTTATTGATTTAATATTGATTAAATGATAAAGGACCAAAATGCCCCCCAACTACCCCCCCCCCCCCCCCCCAATTTCGGTCATTTGAAGATATAAAAGGGGAAATGTTTTCCTTCTTCTATTCATCATCTTCATCAACGTATAAGGCCTCCAAATATGGGTTTTCAACTTGGCTTAAAGATCTCATGAAGAATCAAAAGGAAAACTCAAGAAAAAGCTAAGGAAATTAGGTGATTAAAGGTAATCCACCATACCCCTAAGCTTGTAAATTTACTTTCTTGTTTCTTGAGTTGTTAGAAGTGTTCTAGGGTTCCTTAGATTCTGAAATTTGGGGCTTTGTTGTTTGGTGGATGAATTGGAGGTGATTGAAGCATGTGTGAAGAGATTTGGACAGTATTATTGTAATATTTATTCAAATTGTTCATTTGATGAATTGTTGCCATTCTAGAGTTATTTATCCACTCTAAGATAGCCTAGAATTTTTCTTGGTTGCTTTATATGGTGGGACTTTGATTGGTGTTTGATTAATTTGATTAATCTTGAATAAATTGGTTTTAAAGCATGAATTGGGAATTTTTGGTTTGCTGATCTGATCTTGTAAAACTGGAAGTTTTGTGATATATTTGATGTCTTATGAATGTTATGGACGGGTTTTGGGAGTTGGCATAATTTTCGGAAAGTGTTTCGGACTTGAAATAAGCGAAAACGGCCAAAAACGGCGTTACCGGGTGGATTTTGAGCCAATCGGGTGACGGCTGTGAAAACAACGATTTTGTCACTGTTTGGGCAGCCCATGAACTGCCCCGACACTATTGGATCTGACCTGGGCAGTTTCCATTAGTGTCGGGTAGTCGGTTCGGTCAAAAACGCGTTTTTAGGCAATTTTGCGGAAAAACGATTTTCGTAAAAGTTTCGCGAGTTTTCACATATTTATGTTGATATTTGATATTGAATAAATAGATTTAGGTGAAATATAAATTAATTATTTATATTAGATATTGAATAATTAATTCGTTATTTTGAAAAAGTTTTAAAATACGATTTCGCCCTACGAAATCTTAGATTCTGAAATTTGGGGCTTTGTTGTTTGGTGGATGAATTGGAGGTGATTGAAGCATATGTGAAGAGATTTGGACAATATTATTATAATATTTATTCAAATTGTTCATTTGATGAATTGTTGCCATTCTAGAGTTATTTATCCACTCTAAGATAGCCTAGAATTTTTCTTGGTTGCTTTATATGGTGGGACTTTGATTGATGTTTGATTAATTTGATTAATCTTGAATAAATTGGTTTTAAAGCATGAAATTGGGAATTTTTGGTTTGCTGATCTGATCTTGTAAAACTGGAAGTTTT
The DNA here is from genome assembly GCA_019454045.1 of Zanthoxylum bungeanum. Taxonomy (NCBI): domain Eukaryota; kingdom Viridiplantae; phylum Streptophyta; class Magnoliopsida; order Sapindales; family Rutaceae; genus Zanthoxylum; species Zanthoxylum bungeanum. Next base: position 8,375 of record SKCR01004454.1, on the reverse strand, counting down.
GTGACATATTTGATGTCTTATGAATGTTATGGACGAGTTTTGGGAGTTGGCATAATTTCCGGAAAGTGTTTCGGACTTGAAATAAGCGAAAACGGCCACAAACGACGTTACCGGGTGAATTTTGAGCCAACCGGGTGACGGCTGTGAAAATAATGATTCTGTCACTTTTTGGGCAGCCCATGAACTTCCCCGACACTATTGGATCTGACCTGAGCAGTTTCCATAAGTGTCGGGTAGTCGGTTCGGTCAAAAACGCGTTTTTAGGCAATTTCGCGGAAAAATAATTTTCGTAAAAGCTTCGCGAGTTTTCACCATATTTATGTTGATATTTGATATTGAATAAATAGGTTTAGGTGAAATATGAATTAATTATTTATATTAGATATTGAATAATTAATTCGTTATTTTGAAAAAGTTTTAAAATACGATTTCGCCCGACCCGCGCTTCCGTTGCGCCCATCGCCCAAAACCCCAACAAAAATGGTATTAGAGCGAGTCTGATGCTTCATCCATTACATTATTCATGCTTGATATATGATATATAATCCAATTTTAATGTTCGCACTTGCTTGGAATCTAGATATGTTTCTTTACTTTTCGGTTTTACATTAATGGAAAATGTAACAGAAATTTAATAGTTAAATTAAGTTATGTTTTCTAAGATAAAATTGAATTGTTTAGAAAATGATTTAGATTAAATTCTGCATTGGATGTAGAGTAAAATTTCCAAAAGAAAATCCCCGCTTTTAAATATGGCTGTAAAGTAATGTGTATTGGATACATGTTTCTTGGTCCGTCTTGTCAATACGGTTTATGGGTAACTTTCTATGACTGCATCCGAGAAAGTGCCAAAGCAGTGAGGGTGTAGTTGATAGAATTTTATCCATACCGGTTGTATATTGATACTGTACAAATTCAAGTGAAAGTGGAAATTCTGAACGTGCCAAAGCTGTCAGGACTACACCGGTAGTTTGAGTATGTCATTGACAAGTGTAGCCTTGATACGCCTCCCTGTGAACGTGCCAAAGCTGTCACAGCGAGAAACGATCAGGAATAAAACTAGGAGTCACTGGTGAGTATTGACAAAGTGTTGTCTACCTAATGAATATACGTAGGCGAGAACGTGCCAAAGCTGTGAGTCGAAATATATTCATGGGATCCTACTCTCACTATGGAATTCGATTTAATTATTGAATTTCCGTTGTCCGTTGGGGATTACGGTATTACGTAAAGTAGTAGGAGACACTGCTGAGTTTAAAAATCCATAACTCAAGCAGTGGGTAAGCTTTCTAGAATTATGTGTTCTCTGTTTTTGATATCAGTCAGATTATCTGATTTTATCGAAGTATAGAGAATACATGTTTGTCAGTAGGGTCAGTTGGAGCGTACAAATTTCTTTCTAGTATTATATATCTTAAGTCTTCTTTTCTTCGTGGAAGCAGTGCGAATAGTCTCTGTTATATTTGATATAAAGTTTTATATAAGATATAAAACTGAGAGACTTATGAAATACTCCCATTAGTCGTGCATTAGATATGATCTAATAAAGAGCACAGTAAGACTATCTGTATGACAGTTAGTGTAACTATTTAACAGTTAACGTGTCTTTCATATATATAGTACTAATCTTTCGTAAAGTATGATTCCTTTGTCGAAATAGAGGTTGATTGAAATGTCTAGTCAATCTTATGAATCATATGATGATGATGTAATGAATGCTATATTATGTGCGATTATGTATATCAATTTAATCATAATTGTTATGAGTTATCTTGATATGCAGTAGACCATATGATGAGTCTCGGAACAAGTTCTTTGTTATCTATGAGATATTAAGAATGAGTTTCTAATTCATGGAGAATTTAGTCTGCAACCATAAGGTCAGATTAGTTTTGATTCTAATTATGACATTAGATGGTCTATGTCGTATAAAGTCAGAAAAGTCAGAAAAGATGCAGTGGGAGTGTCACCATTGATTCTACTGAAGTAGTGGAATCAATTGCAAATTTCGAAGTATTGACTTATAAAGTTGCAAAGTGACCTTAATGATTATAAGTGTTGATATTAGTTTCGTCCTTGCGGTTGTCTCAAAGTATTTGGATTTGATTTCTAAATACATAGACAACTCAGCAACTAAAGCGCAATACTGAAATAACATCTGATTCATATTAATGTGGAATTTGGATTCTGGAAAATATGAATGATGCTGTTTAAGGAAAACAGTTGAGTTTGTTGGACAGACTCGATTTGTTAAAAGCAGACTTACTTGTTGTTGCCTACCTCTTGAGTGCTGGTGAGCTCTTGAGGGATATGAGTATGTGATACACATTTAGATGTGTATAGGATACCATGGATTGACATTAGAGCAAGTGTGAGAAATTGTTAGGGTTGGTGCTCAGAGTGCTAATCCGGATCGTATTTATGTCCGATTCATAAATACAAGCAATTCTATTTTCCATAAATATTACTTATTTAATGGTAACACCCTTGTCTTTTATACACACATTCGGTCTAATTACGATTACATATCTGATTCCGATTAGAACAAACTAAATCTGGTTTAGTGATATATGTCTATTAGACAAAGACCTTAGGATTTACAGTATAGTGCGCAGTTACAACGAAGTTTGTAATTGACATTGGGAAGCATATTATTAGTGTATATCCTTAAATAAAGTTCATGGTCAAGATTTGCTAACACGGGTCGGTTAGTAAAATCCGTTGAGACCAGTACATGTCGTATATCGTTACTTGGTCCGATGATTTATCCCAATGAACCATGAGTCTCGGGAGACTCGTATAGACATGTAGGTGTTTATTTGATAAGACACTGAACGACTCATTGAATGTTTCCTAATAGATGGTACACCAACGTCAATAATGTTGGGGTTTTGGGCATTGGGGCGCAGCGGAAGCGCGGGTCCGGGCGATATCGTATTTTAAAACTTTTTTCAAAATATCGAATAAATTATTCAATATCTAATATGAATAATTTATTCATATATTACATAAACCAATTTATTTAATATCATATATTAACATAAATATAGTTGAAAACTCGCGAAACTTTTACGAAAACGGTTTTTCCGCAAAATGGCCTAAAATGCGTTTTTGACCGAACCGACTACTCGACACTTATGGAAACTGCCCAGGTCAGATCTAATAGTGTCAGGATAGTTCATGGGCTGCCCAAACAGTGACAGAATCATTGTTTTCACAGCCGTCACCCGGTTGGCTCAAAATCCACATGGTAACGCCATTTTTGGCCGTTTTCGCTTATTTCAACTCGGAAACACTTTCCGGCAATTGTGCCAACTCCCAAAACTCATCCAAAAAATTCGTAAGACACCAATAATATCCCAGAAATTCCAGTTTAGTCGAATCTGATCAGAAAACCAAAATAACCAATTTTACATGCTTTAAATCCAATTTTACAAGATTAATCAAATTAATCAAGCACCAATCAAAGTCCCACCACATGAAGCAACCAAGAACAATTTTAGGCTATTTTAGAGTGGCTTAAACAAATCTAGAATTACAACAAGGTTTTCTAACAACAATTAAACAAATTGGCCTAATATTCCATTAATATTCACCAATTTCACTTCACAATGCTCAACCACTTCCAATTCATCCATCAAGCAACAAAGCCCCAAATTTTATGAAAAGAAGAAACCCTAAGATCTCAAAAGATCAACAAGAAATTAGAAACATAATTTCTAAGCTTGGGAGTTTAAGAATTACCTTTAATCCTTTGTTTTTCCTAAGCTTTTTCATGGATTTTACTTCATTTCTTCATGGATTTTTCAAACAAATTTTCAAACCCATTTTTGGTGTAATTTTCGTCCAAGGCTTGATGAAGAAGATGATGAAAAACAATTTTCCATTTCTTTTATATATATGGACAAAATGGGAGAGAGAGAAGGGTATTCTTGTCCTTCAAATAATTTAAATCAATTAAATACATTTACTTTATATCATCAAATCATATTTGGACAAATATAAAGATAAATGAAAGCATGCCAAATGTTCCAATAATGTTTCTCGCTGTGACAGTTTTGGCACGTTCACAGGGAGGCGTATCAAGGCTTCACTTGCCAATGACAAAATCAAGCTAACGATGTAGTCCTGACATCTTTGGCACGTTCAAGATTTCCACTTTCACTTGAATTTTTCTAGTATCAATATACAACCGGCATGGATAAAATTCTATCAACTACACCCTCACTGCTTTGGCACGATCTCAGATGCAGCCATAGAAAGTTACCCATAAACCGTATTGACAAGACGGACCAAGAAACATGTATCCAATACACGTTACTTTACAACCATATTTAAAGCGGGGATTTTCCTACGGAAGCAATAGTCTACATCCAATGCAGAGTTTTAATCTAAATCATTTTCTAAACAATTCAATTGTACCTATAGGAAATATAACTCAATTTAACTATTAAATTTCGTTACATTTTCTGTTAGCGTAGAACTGAAAAGTAAAGAAACATATCTAGATTCTAAGCATGTGTAAACATTAAAATTGGATTATATATCTAATATCAAGCATGAATAATGTAATGGATGAAGCATCAGACCCGCTCTGATACCATTTTTGTTGGGGTTTTGGGCATTAAAGCGCAGCGAAAGCGCGGGTCCGGGAGATATCGTATTTTAAATTTTTTTTCAAAATACCGAATAAATATTCAATATCTAATATGAATAATTTATTCATATATTACATAAACAAATTTATTTAATATCATTTATTAACATAAATATAGTTGAAAACTCGCGAAACTTTTACGAAAACGGTTTTTCCGCAAAATAAACTAAAATGCGTTTTTGACCGAACCGACTACCCGACACTTATGGAAACTGCCCAGGTCATATCCAATAGTGTCGGGGCAGTTCATGGGCTGCCCAAACAGTGACGGATCACTGTTTTCACAGCCGTCACCCGGTTGGCTCAAAATCCACCCGGTAACGCCATTTTTTGCCGTTTTCGCTTATTTCAACTCGGAAACACTTTCCGGCAATTGTGAAAACTCCCAAAACTCATCCAAAATATTCATAAGAAATAAATAATATCCCAGAAATTCCAGTTTAGTCGAATCTGATCATAAAACCAACATAACCAATTTTACATGCTTTAAATCCAATTTTACAAGATTAATCAAATTAATCAAGCACCAATCAAAGTCCCACCACATGAAGCAACCAAGAAAAATTCTAGGCTATTTTAGAGTGGCTCAAACAACTCTAGAATGGCAACAAGGTTGTCTAACAATAATTAAACAATTGGCCTAATATTCCATTAATATTCACCAATTTCACTTCACACATGCTCAACCACTTCCAATTCATCCATCAAACAACAAAGCCCCAAATTTTATGAAAAGAAGAAACCCTAAGATCTCAAAAGATCAACAAGAAATTAGAAACATAATTTCTAAGCTTGGAGTTTAAGAATTACCTTTAATCCTTTGTTTTTCCTAAGCTTTTTCATGGATTTTTCAAACAAATTTTCAAACCCATTTTTGGTGTAATTTTCGTCCAAGGCTTGATGAAGAAGATGATGAAAAATAATTTTCCATTTCTTTTATATATATGGACGAAAATGGGAGAGAGAGAAGGGTATTATTGTCCTTCAAATAATTTAAATCAATTAAATACATTTACTTTATATCATCAAATCATTTTTGGACAAATATAAAGATAAATGAAAGCATGCCAAATGTTCCAATAATATTTCACCATGTATAATATTCATAATGAAAATTAGATAAGATTTGGAAATTTAAATATTTAATTATTTAACATTTAAATAACTAGATAATTAAATAATAAACATATATGTATTTTTATTTACATTAAATAATAAATACATATATTTATGGCATGTGTCAAAATCTCATTTGACAAATAATTAATGTGTATCTAATCGTATTATGTATCAAATACAAATACACAATAATTTTTAGCGGACAAAATCCCTTAATTGCATGTGTTGTCGTTTAACGATTAAACGATCCAGATTAACTCATTTAATCCGATGAAGTATTATGAATAATTCGTATTATTCATATCAAGTTGCCCAAGTGCTCAACGATTACACTTTATATTGTGGGACTCTCTAAGTTTAGGTTTATCCGTCACGAAATCCAAATTTGTGTCCATAATCCACTCACTCATGAATTATGATGACCACAGATAATCTCGCTAAACTATGCAAGCCGTGGTCATAACATACGTATAATCCATCTGTCACAGGTCATCCGTATTATACCTGTGATATAGACCATAACGTCAAATCCGTTTTGTATAATACAGTCGACTTTCAATTTATGATCTCTAAATAACACTCGGAACTGATTTCCGAAGTTATACCACGGCCATGAATTTAATAGATCGTAAACACGTGAGGATGCCTATGCCATGTATACAGGACTGACATATCCTATCTTGATACGTACCAGATATCATGAGCATCAGTCCACACCCAATGAACAGGCGGAGGTCTGATAATGAATAGATCGTTGACGTAACTGCCATCAAAGTATGGAGGATAGCTCATATATCCACAGTGGTATCTCAAGTCGAATGACCACTATGCTCACTCAAATCGAGAATGTTCCTATTGACGTTGGTGTACCATCTATTTGGAAACCTTCAGTGAGTCATTCAATGTCTAATCAAATAAACACCTACATGTCTATACGAGTCTCCCGAGACTCATGGTTCACTAGGATAAACCATCGGACCAAGTCATGATATACGACATGTACTGGTCTCTCAGCGGATTTTTTTAACCAACCTGTGTTAGTAAATCTTGACCAGTAACTTTATTTAAGGATATACATCTTATAGTGCGCTTCCCAATGTCAATTACAAACTACGTTGTAACTGCGCACTGTACTGTAAATCCTAAGGTCTTTGTCTAATATACACGTATCACTGAACCATATTCAGTTTCGATATAATCATAATTAGATATCTATCGTAATTAGATCGAATAAGTGTATAAAAGACAAGGGTGCTACCGTTAAATTAGTAATATTATGGAAAACAGAATTGTTTATATTTATGAATCGGACATAAATACGATCCGGATTGGCACTCGGAGCACCAACCCTAACAATTTCTCCCACTTGCTCTAGTGCCAATCCGTGGTATCCTATACACATCTCAATGTGTATCACATACTCATGGCCCTCAAGAATTAACCAGCACTCAAGAGGTAGGCAACAACAAGTAAGCCGTCTTTTACAAATCAAGTCTGCCCAACAAACCCAACCCTTTTCCTTAGCCAGCATCATTCATACTTTGTAGAATCCAAATTCTACATCAACAAGACTGAGATGCCATATCAGTATTGTTCTATAGCTGCTAAGTTGCCTATGCATTTAGAAAACAAATCCAAATACTTTGAGACCACCGCAAACACTATACTAATATGAAGACTTCTAATCTATGAGGTCACTATGCAACTTCATAAGTCAATACTTCTTAAGCTGCAATTGATTCCACTAGTATAGTAGAATCAACGGTGACACTCCCACTACATATTTCCTGACTTTATACGACTTAGACAATCTAATGTCATAATTAGAATCAAAACTAATATGAGCTTATGGTTGCTGACTAAATTCTCCATGAGTAGGAAACTAGTTCTTAATATCTCAAAGATCACAAAGATCTTGTTCCGAGACACATTATGGGTCTATAGCATATCAAGATAACTTATAACAATTACGATTAAATTGATATACATAATCGCACATAATATATCATTCATTACGCCATCATCCTATGATGCATAAGCTAGTATATCAAACAGTGATCTTGGCAGAATACAAACTCTAGGGCCATTCCATAATGAACTTCTTCAAACAAAGAAATCATGACAGATCTCTTATTCAAAGAAACCATTCAAGAACGCCACTTTGCATTCTTTAGCCAAAACACACGGTTTAATATCGACATTAACCATCAGATCCTTAATTGTTCAATTAGTGTAACTAGAGACAGGTTTCCTCAGAATCGACAATAGATTACTGGGTATAACTTTTCTCACTGTCATACTATAAATGTCAAACCTTTACAAGCTCACTTTGCCTTCGCTGCACAAACAATTTGCACATCTCATGAACAATTCATGACGAAAGCCCAATCAAATTCTAAACTTAATTGTAGTAATCTATGAACAATCTTAACTTATGGTTCAATGCCTAGTTCCGGAATCGATATCAAATATCGCTCCCACTATAAGTCATAAGATAATTTTCTTCGATAAGAAAACAACAGAATCATTAAATATCAGATACTTTGTAAATGATTCTAACTTCTTATAGGACTTATATGGCAGTTGTCTAAGGGTTTTT